>JAQGAV010004101.1:0-10992 GCA_034691345.1 Phasmarhabditis papillosa | reverse complement strand
TCAGTAATAAACATAATGTGTGGCAGTTAAATATATTGAACCACCCATGTATTATATTATATCTTCGTTTAATTGTCAGTGGTTATCTTCTATTTTACATAGTAACAATTGTCGCGCTCTAGTGCTATTGTGATGAGTGTCACATTTTGATGTATACTAGACCACCTAATTGGCTAATTCAGACCGATTAATTGGCCACCCAGGTAGATGAGGATGGGTGGCGCGTGCTTCTTGACTTTTCTTCCTGGGTGAGATGAGATAAGAGTAGACCTACCCGATATATAACTATACATGAACATATTCCTGCGTTACCGAAATATAGTATCATTTTGACAAAACAAAATTTATGTTATTAGATATTTAATCGAATATTATTATTCCGTGACTTAAAGTCGTGTGTCGTTTTCCCCTTTGCTTTTTTTTAAATTAGTTTTTTATCTGAGCCACCACGCTGGATATTATTGCGGCTCTTCAGAAAAGTCAACAAAAATAATGAATTTGTTTATTCAAACTGAAAATGAAGTAGTCCTACTACTTTTTTGTATAATTATATAATATATGTGTAATATGAATAAATAATTTAGTTGGCAATAAAATTAAGCGTTTTTGCATATGTTTTTGACATATATCTCGCGGGCATGTTTGCTTTTGATTATTTTTACACAACGCAATGTTATATAAACTTCTGTGTAAACGCCGTGCAGTGCAGTCATTAAATTGAAATAAAATAAAACAAATTACGCTTGATGAAAGATACCGACGACAACTCACAATGACGATATACACCACGGTGTTTAACTCCGCGTCTTACAGGTATGTCGTTTGAAATAAATAACTACCGTAGGTTACTGTAGTCGAAGAGGAATGTGTTATTTCCTCTGAAAAGAAAGAAAGCTGTAGTAATGTGTTACTATATTCATATTTGAATTAATTAATTTAGAACATTTATTCTTTATTTTTACTTTCCTTTACAAGATTTTACCGCAAAATGTAATTTGAATGGATGGAATGGACTATACAATTTGTTTGTTTTCACCATTCAGTAGAGTAATTTTAATTCTTTATTTCAATTTTCCTATAAAAAGGTATATTGCGTGTTGAAGTTGACCCTCGAAAGCTCTTAAAACACAGCCGCAAGATGACCTGCGGAGCCCACCCAAGAAGGAGACTCTTCCGGCCACCCAGCTTGATTATCCGGAATCCTGCGCCACACGCGTTGTTATCAATCTTAAGTTAGCATATCACTAGTCTAATCATTCATTTTAACATCGATGGTGGTCGGTGGGCTTTTAGTTGTAACATTATATCCACCTAATTTATCTTCATTTTATACATTCATGTTTTAAATAACAAAAAAGTTCTTATGCCAGATGCTCAAACAGAAACATATCAGTCAGTATTTTATTTATATTTCTAGTTCTTTTTAGAATTATTCTTTCTTATTTTTGCGCTTTTTTAATAATATTATGTTTAGATGTTCTTATGATGTTATTGATACTTTTGTTAATTTCTTCCTCGGTGAGCGCGCTGTGTCCTGACACGGCCACCTGTATCGCCAGAATGCGGGAGGTCGCTGCAGGACCAAAAAAGTAAGTACTTTTCTATGCTGTAGATATTGATAATATAACGGGTAGCTTTTTTAAACAACTTATGTTTTTACTATTCCTACATTACCCTCTCTGTTTAAATAAGTAACACTATTTACATTAAAAAAGATATAGAATTTTAAAATGTTTTAGATTCTGGTTTGGCGAGCAGCGACGCTCTATGTGCCATCATAGAAATGCAAACCCAGTTGACTGTTACGGTATATTGAAAGACCACCCTGTTGGTTTATTATTAAGTCTGTTTTAGGACCAGCTCAACTGTCTCATTTTCATTCACTAGGCAGTCGTCTCTTTCGTGCTAAGACCTACCACTCAGCTTATTTAAGAAATCTAGAGATTTTCCCACGAGTCACCTACCGGGCTATTAATGGTAAGCAGGCTTAAATCTATCAGAATAATGATGCGAAAAATTTAAGATTATCTATCTGGTAGTTTTTAATAGAAGTTTTGTAAAGTTTGTATTGCAATGACCACACACAAATATAAATAATAAGTTAATTGTAGGAACATATCGAGCTTGTGAACATGACTATAGTATTCACAATGCTTCTCTACCAATAGAAGCAGATCCAGATATGCAACCTATTCTCCCTTTTAACATTCGATATAAACCCGAAATAGGTAAAGCCTTTTCTGAGAGGGTGGTCTGTTACCTCACATTACGTTTATAGGCTGGCAAGACCTTCAATATGATTCGGAGCACATTATACTTATCACCGACGTCGGCTTTGGGACTCTTAACTATTTAGTGGAAGATTATCCCAGAAAACCTAAGGTAAGCACTAATATTTGTAAGCCGAAATTTAGTTTCTTTTTAGGTTAATTATATAACATTTATTACAGGTTCTTCGTGACTATGAACCTTCTGACAACTTTCGCCCCGCTGCCAATCCATTGCTCATTCTAGTGTTCCGTAAGGGTCCCACCAATATCAGTTACAGTAACCCGGAAGACTTTAACTTAGTGGATTTCATGATGACAAACGAACTAGAAGACAGTAGGTTTATTACTTAACTCTGCAGTAGTAAAATAACATTATAGCAATCCTCTTTTTAAATAATGTTTTAATTATTGTTGTACATCAAAGGAACATTCCAGTTATTTTTAAATCTTGACAGACCACCTCTGTGTATTTTAATTTCACGTCGTTTTCAAGTTGATTTTCTTGAAAGCAGCCGCATTCCTGTTATAATGTCTATTTACATAGATTTAGATATCAGTGAGATAAAATAATAGAAATAGAAATAGAAAAAGGATTAACAAAAGTAGTATTATATATTATTTAATATTAAAATATTTTAGATTTAATCGGCATGAATGTTGTTGTTATCGGTAGCGATCCGTTTGCAATAGAGCGTCAAAGACTGAAAGGAAATGTGGACAATTGCCACAGTCTTATTAAGAATAGTCAGTTTATAAGTTAGAATATAGAAAGATATAAGTAAACCAAACACATACCCCCCCCCCCCCACAGAGAAAACTATGTGTATTTAAAAAACAAAGATAACATTATTTTATTCCAGAATTCCACCGTAACCTCCCATCACGTTTTATGTCGTTGTTGAATGCAAACGACCTCACACAGTGGTTATCAGTTTCTTTCGACAGACCACACACGGATGTTAACGTTTGTTGTCAGAGAGTTAGACATAAGTAAGTGTGGCAAATATATCACAGGTTGTATTAAATTGTTTATTTTAATGACACATTGGACCACCAACTTAGAAAAGTATCTCTATTTCAGCAAGGCTACCGTACACTTGGACCCTATCGGTGAATTATCTATATCTGCTTTTTCAACACTGCGGCCTCCGACTTTCACCTCCATGCGGACGCCAATTCAGAGTTCTAACTATATTAATTATCATAGACAAGCTAGGACTTATCTTGGTAGGTGGTCCTTTTAATATAAAAGCCTAAACTCTCTTATACATCTTCACAAACTTATTCAGCTCTTATGGATGATATGTTTACTTTGTGTGTGGTCGACGGAATATCCGGTAAACTACATTGGCTGTTAGTAGATGTACCGTCCAATGAACTGGCAGGAGCAGAGGAAAAGGGAATTACGGTACACATTTAAATATTATTTAAAATTATATATAAAATGCATCGACTTACCAAAAAAGCGACATTTCTCTAAAACTGTTTCTGAATTTCTTAGGGATATCTTTAAACCTCACATGCATTTTATCATATTTTAAATCTAACTATTTCTGACGTTGTTCAAAGGGAATACATTTCCTTTGCTAGAGCTTAGTTTCTGATTTAGCTACGGGGCGCGGGGACTGCCTTGATCAGCGGATGCGCTAATTTCCTCTGTGGTGGCCTGAGAAGGCTTATTAGAGCATAAAATACGATAAGAGAGTCGAGTAACAATTCACTTTGTACTGCGAGGGATTGATACAAGTGGAGAATAAAGATAATAAATATTAAAATAATATAAAATATATAAATATATATTGTATTTACAGAAAGCTTCATATCATCCTCTATCACCTAAGAATCCAGCTGAATGCAGACCATATATTTTTATTCTATTTGAACAATCCAACTCTCTTAAGTCTATAGATAGTTATTGTGATGGAGAATGCACACAAAGAAAGGAGTTTAAGTGAGTGGGAGGTCTCATCTTTAGCATAAGTAATCAATATTTATTGCTTTTGACATAATAACTTGTAAACAAAATAGTGATTATTTTAAATAAATAATGTTCGTAAAACATTTCAGATTGGTTGATTTTAAACAAAAAGAAGGTCTAAAACTAGCGGCTGTTAACTGGGTTCAATCCTGTTTCGACCTGTCTTATGCATATCATGTACTGGCAAATGAAAAGATAGAACAGAATACGACCACCCATGCGGATAACAGAAAACACACCAGGTGGGTAGACCTCCCTGTAGATAATATAAAAGATTTATATTAGCAGAATAGAGCTTTAGTTGTTAGACCACCGTATAGAATACTATTTCAGACCACCCAAGCATAGTCGTTTGGCTAGCGACCTATCGTTAGAAATCTGTTCTGCATTCAAGGTTTCTTCGCATCATAGATGTACAGTATCCCAATCCAGTCGAAACTATTTATCGAGTTCATATTTAGTTATGTTTATCTCACTTGTTATATATTACGTGTGATAATAATTGACATCTTATTTTTCTTTTCACTATTTCGCAGAAAATATTAGTATTTTTTTGTTATTTTATTCTTTTTAAAAGAAAGCCGGTTATTTTTCAATGTTTTAGAATATTCTTATTAAACCTATCGATTCGAAATCTCAGAAATCATTTGAGACCAAAAGGGAAAACACGGATTTATTTAGAATATTTTTGTCTGATGATATTGTAATTAGCATGCCATTTAAATACGTTTTAGTTTTGTATTAAAACTTAAATAACTAAATGTTTAAATATAAATACATTATGTGGGTTTTAGATTATTATATTTGTTTTTAGCATAATCTTAAAACTATTTATTGTTGTGAAAATTAGATGAAATTTCGTTTTTTTCAGAGGGTCACTGGTTTTAAAGGGTTCTTTTAAAGCATTCGGTGGTGGTGCGTGTGCTTTAGCCTAGTGGTTAGAGCAGCGGTCTCTGAATCCGTGAGGATTTGAGGTTGTGGGTTCGATTCCCCGTAGCTGCAGACGGCTTGGGAAACCAGCAGCTTAACTATCCCATGTTTCGTGTACCCGAAGACCGAATGTTAGAAAGAAGCGGTCTCTGCTCAGAAGATTCTGGAATGAATGGCCGAAACCCTGCGCTGAAGAAATGTACAGTTATTGTGTGATATGTGCGATTACAGGAAATAAATAACTTTTTACTTTAAAGCATTCTATGCTTAAAAGGAACACTTGGCTAAAAGATGAGCTTCTTGCTTAAAACATCTTCTGAATAGACTTTTTTGCTTTCTACGTCTGATTTGAGTTTTAAACTCTAATATGGGTGAGATTTCTTCTTGTTCTGACTGACGGTAGCTTCGATCAGTATAGTTTAAATATAAATACTGCCTTACTACGGAGTGTTGTTTTCCACTGTTGTGGTCCTGGGTGGTCCTTGTGAACCACTCTACCATATTAGATATAGTCTATAACAAACAAGAGATTTCACAGCGCGGTGGTATACATTGACTTCCGCAATTGCGTATTTGTATTTTTCTGGATATGATACAAAATAAAACTAGTACAATAATATTTTCTGACATCAAACAAAAAATTGCGCATCGAACCCATTAATGGTTTTCCAATTTTGCCATAGAACGAGCGATTTTCTAAACGTTACACACCACCGCGCACTGCAGTCTTCTTTTTGTTATGGACTATAAAGGTTCATCCTGTTTCTGAATGAGAAAATAGATGGAAGTTATAGTTTAGAAATAATACAATATTCGTGTTTAGCAAGCTTAAATCTATAGCTTTTGGGGCTGAACAACACTCATTATAAATATATCTTTATAAAGAAGGTTAACGGATTTTAGTTAATTTTCTACCGTATAATCATATTAATTCCTATAAACATCTGCTAATCAGTGAATATAAATATATTCTTTATTCTTTATAAATAAAATAAAATGTTGGTTTAAAAGTGTTTAGTTTATAACATTTTAAATTATATTGAATAGTTGTTAATACAAATTTTATGCGGATAAAGTTTTTTCCATTCTCGTCATTTTCTTTTTATTTATTTTAGAGACAAGATTGTGTAAGATTTGTTCCTTTTATTGACCTTGTTAATGAATATTATACTCTTATTCAAGAGGAATAATGGGAGTGTTACTTGCGTATTTTAAGGAAGTTTTGCGTATATTTTTGGTTTTCGAATACTTTCAGAGCCATTTTCAACGAGATTCTTTTTTTAACACTCCATTATTACTCTGGAATCAGACTATATTATTCTTATTAAGGATGATGTTATGAACATATTATAATCCTATATACTAAAGAAATTGCTAATATATTATTGAAAAATAGTATCTTATCAATATACACTTTCTATTAACAAGCGTTACTGCTTTTCTCTTACAATTTTAACTATTTGGTGGTATTATCGTCGCTCATAAATATTAATTTAACTTTATTACACAATTTAGATTATTATTTAAAAAAAACTGGTCAATTGGATACCGCTAACATTTATTGGCCCGCCCGGTTGTCAGCAGTTTGGACATGTTTGTTATCGGGTCAGTTGAATAGGGGTTTTATGTTCTTTATAAGGTCTCATTTAGGACTTATACTGCGTGGTTACCATAGCAACACTATGTGTAGTCATTATATTGATCATTTACTAATTTAAGGTAAACAACATTTTTATTTTTATATACTTATACAACGTGTTTTATGTACAATATTAAAATATAACTTGTAGCATCTAACAAAACAAAAGCAACTAAAAAAGCATGAAAAATATAATATAATATATTTTCTCTCTAAGTCTAAGGTCGCATATATTACTTTAATATTTTATATTTAAAATCTATTTATTATAAATAAAATATAATTGTTATTTAGACTGTCAAGCGTTACTGTATATGTGTACACTGTCTGTTATTATTGTTGATGTGCAGGTTAAGTATTCTACAGTAATACCGGCAATTCGAATGGACGGCTATGATTGGACAGAATTTGACAGCTTCACACACGAAAGTTAGTAACAGAGACCACCCTTAGAGTTTTATGTAGGGTGGTCTACAAGTTTAAATAGGATAAACCCTCTTTTTATTAGAATCCGGTTCAAACAGATAACTATTAAGTGTTACTTTAAATATAAAAATAAGTTTTAATTAGATATTTCCTTCTATCTTATAGTGTTGCCAATCGGTTGTTGCATAGACTGTGAATCTATATTTATTGAATATTTCGACCTACGCATTATCACTAAACACGGCTCTTTTTCGGGTCGGTTATCGTTAAGAGACGAAGTTAATACTAGTGTAGGTAACATTATTATTATTAAATAAACTACAAGTAACATACATTTAGTCTATTCATATTTCGCGAGCGGTAACTGCCTTATATGATGAACAAACGCCGACTAACATTACGCTGGTTACTGTAGCTATCGTTGTAAGACCTGTTGAGCCAGTAAACAGTGTAGGAGGTATTCAGTATGTAGAGACGGTTTCCAGTTCTTGTCAAACGGATCTAGTAAGACAGGACAAATCCTTACTTGCACACAAGTTTGTTCAGGTGGGTTCAACTTCAACTTTAATAACAATATCTAATATTTTCTACAACAATCTTCCTCATTTATAAAGATTGCCAACGATGCGGCTAAATCCAAAACTGGCTGATTTTTTATATTTCGGCTCGTAGCGGGCCAATACTCTGACTTAAATTTCCACCCTTAGGGTTACTGTAGTCAAGGTGAATAAATCGGTAATCTTGCAGGTGTGACTGATTCTAAGAGCAAGTCAAGTAAAGGAATAAAAACGGCATTTATTCCTAGAATACAAATTGTCAATCTAGGAAGAAACTTCACCAGATTAACAAAAAGTATTCTCTCTTGCCTTGAAAAGTTCCCTCGCACGAAGAAAGGGAAGGGGCATTTTCCAGCAAACACGACTCGCCGCGCCCTACGGAAATAAGACAGAGCAAAGTAAAATGGTGAAATCTTGATGCTCATACCCTAGCTTATTTTGTTAAGTAATTAATGTTAATTTACATGTCATTGGAAATGCCATAGTTCAATCTGTGCAAATAAGTAGTTTTGAATGATTCGGTTAAAGCTTTTCAGAGAAAAATGAACTTTTATTTTAAAACGAGAGCTCAGTCCTTTAACGCCACTGTCTCCGTTGGCGAGCCGTCCAAATTTGACGGCAAATTTTGAAACACCGCTCATCGTATGAGGCCGGCGCAATGTAGTCTAGGTTTAAGACAGACTATATATAACTTTCTGCATAATTTTCACGTTGTCTTAGACTCTACAAAAAAACTTTTAAATGATAAAAAACTGTTAATTCATAAGTTTAATATTGGGTTTTGCACTGTAAGCTTGCATCGTCAAAGTATAGTAATTAAACATATAACATGTCGGTAATTCATAAATTAAACAGTAACACAAAATGACTAGCCCTGCATAAAGAAAGAAAATAATATACTTTATTTATTTATACGAATGTCCAGTCATTCACATTACTTCTAATGTCTGGGGTTGTCATAATTGAAAAGAATCAGTGCGTTTTCTTTTAGTGTGTTCCTAGCACGAGCGAAGCGTCAACTAATACGGAAGGGCACGTTCTCGGTGAGAATGAGCTACAAGAACGACTACAAAAAGGAATAGAAAAAAGAATAGAAGAATATCTAATAAAGAAAGAAAGTTAGTCTAAAATAACAATGTTAATATTATTAGACCTAATGAGAGTTCTCTAATTATCTCAGTTTGAACATAAACAAAATATAAAGCCTATTCATATGGAACTGTACTTGCAGACCCACCCCGATCCTCAGCACGACCGTCGGACCACCCGGCCGATCCAGCACACCTAGCAGGAAAAGCGACAACGACCACCCAGGAATTGTACTTGGGACATAATATTATACCAAGAATTCAACAATTGACCACCCTTGACAGAATAATTACAAATCAGAAGCAAGGTGTTGAGAAGCTACAGAATATAGAACACAGATTATTACTTAATGAATCAGTCCTAAAAAAAGCGGAGCAAATACGAATTAGAAGAGGTCTAGGTCCTACAGCCAAGAAGGTTACGGTAGATACAAAACCGCTTATAGCAACTTCGGTACTCTCTAGTCTACCACCCAAACCAAGACCACCCGTAAGAAAAGAAAATGAAAAGATCCAATCGAGTCCGCAAACTTCATCGCACACGACGGGAACATCAGCAACGAGGTGGGTAAACCTTTTGTTATATTTGTAACTAATAATTACATAACCATGTAAAATATCACACTGTACAGTTTTTAAATCTCTCTTTTTTTTATGAAAACATTGAACACCTTTAATCCAAGTAATTTAACATTCTTTTAACAAACTTAAACATATATTTGAAGTGAATCTTCTTCGGATGAAGAAACTTCAACTTCTGTGAGTTCGAGTGTTGAGAAGGACAGTCCTAGGTAAGCAGGAATAATTATGAATAATCTTGACAATTAAATACCCCTCTTAATACAAAGTCTTACAAAGAATACTAAATATTTTATCAAATAACTGAGCTTTTAAGTTTACTTAACAATACAGAGCCATTGCATCTAAGCTTAATTATATAAGAAACTATTACCGAACTAACGGAAAACAAAACGTTATTGTAATGCTATTCCTAAGGGTTCTGAATCTGTTGCAAAAGTCAGAGCCGGCCGGGAATTCCTTGGGAAATTTAGTCCTCTGCTAAGTTCAAAACCTTCAAAAATCGTTTTAAATCAGTTAGTATTCATAAACATCAATAGGTTGACTATGGTTGCTCTATTTCGTTTTAATGCTGAAAAATAGCACTAAAAACTTTTTTTGAAGAAAATGCGCTGAAAATTGTGAAATAGACAAGGGCCAGCCGGGCCGGGGCCGAAAATTTGATACACGGGCCGGGCTTTTCCCAGCAGTGATTCGTCTGGCAACTGAGCTTCTTAGATTTGGTGTGCGCGGCAGCTTCTATGTTTGCGAAACTGCAAAAAGAATACATTAAAATGTGATATTAAATTACAATTTAGAGAAAATTCTATTTATAGAAAAAATAATAGAAATATAAAGCGAAATAGGAATTTATTTTCTAGCCTGTTTCCTTTTATTTAAATAAAGTAAAAGAAATATTTGAGAAAAGCAATATAGTCACAGTGGTCCACCAGAAACGTGCATTTCTACCGACCGAGACGTGTAAATACGAGCGGTACTTGCACGTATCCAACCGTATTTGTACGTATGCGGAGGTATTGCTCGTATCGGGCCGTATTCGCACGTTTCTGGTGGACCAGAGTATTTACAAGGGTAAAGATGCCTTGTGTTTGCGTATTCTTTTGCGAAAATGGCGTATTTAGAAAATTTTTAGAGGAAAGCTGCTACAGAAGGGGGCTTTAAATTAGTCTTTACTTTTGATTTCGACTATAGTTTAGAAATAAAAGGTTAAAGGTTTTATAAATTTAGTCTTTTATGCTTAAATTAGTCTTTTATTTGACTGGATTTAGGGTGACAAATAATAATCCACGAAGGAGTGATGAGTAAATACTCCAGAGTACTCCAGTCGAAGCATTTGGGAATAGAAAGATGTTCGGAATAGAACGAGAAGTTTTTGAACTTTCTTGAAAAAAACAAAGAAAGGGTTAAATTAACAATAAACTCCATGAAACAAATCTTATATATACTTATTATATAAGATAAATATATAAGTTACTTAATATATAATACACAAGATTAATATATAAGATAATTAATAATATATATT
>JAQGAV010004100.1:0-10992 GCA_034691345.1 Phasmarhabditis papillosa | reverse complement strand
GCTGCTCTGGATCAATTTACTCGTTCCATGGCCGTTAAGTATATTCCCCAAGGAGTCAGATTCAACTCTGTAAAGTAGGTTTTGCTGATTAAATTAACTGAGGGTGAGAACTGCTCGGTAAAAGTGTCAGACAGATCACCGACCTAGCCTAGGCTGGGTCAGATCTGGTTACCGGCTCGGCCAGGCCGGATAACCACCTCAGGGGGTACAAAAAGCTGGAAACCGGCCCCGCCTAACTCGGACTAACCCGGCCTGGCCAGATAACTACCTCTCACCGGAGGTGGTAAAGGGGACAAGCCGACAACAAGTGGTTACCACCACGTTTTCCTAAAGTGCAAGCGTCCGCTAGAGCCCGGCCAAATTTGAATCCCCATCCTTGCTCTGACTTCAGGGCTTAAGAACCGACGTTTCCCCTTTGCCTTTGGTGACACTTTAGCCTCATAGCACGGTTTCCCGCTTAGATTTTTAGTTTCATGGGTGATTTTTCCACCCATATGACTTAAATTGGCCTAACTTAAAAATAAACAACTTTGGACCTTTGGGATAAGTGAGGATCGAAACCATTTTAGCCCCGGTATTATCCAGACGAACATCATCGAGAAATCTGGAACACCTGCTGAAGTAGCTAACCAGGTCGGTTCCCTTTCTGATAAAATCGTTATCATTCATTTTAGCTATTCGAAGCAATGGGAAACGACAGAAGACTTACTCCAGCCGGAAGATGCGGTATGTTAAATTAGTCAAAACTTCCAGTAAATGTTGAAAATATCCTGAACAGTGGAAATTTGGACTTGCGACCATATTTTGGGGTCGGCCAAAACATTTAGAACACTACCCATTCTCATAATATCAATCATAGACAAGGCTGATAAACTTGACTTTCTTGGTTGTTTGGGTTCGGTGCACTATTGCCTAGCCGGATCAGACTCGGCTTAGGCTGATAACCTTCAATATACAGCTAACCTTATCTTCTTGAACAGCTAAACCCTAAGTAAACAACATATTTGTCAATGTTAGACAACGTTCCAATCGATAGGATCTACAGAAAATACATTAGAAATATTTTTCAGGCCAGCCCCGTGACATCGCAAATGTGATTGCCTTTTTGGCAGATCGTTCTGTTTCTTCGTTTATTGTTGGACAAACAATAATTGCCGATGGAGGAACTTCTATTCTAAATCCTATGCTCAGTGCCGACTTCTCCGATTTATTCAAGCCAGAACAGGCTTAAATAGAAGAATATATTGCAAATATGTTATGTAATAAAACAGCTTTATATCTACAATAAGATGAAATTGTTTTATCATGTGTATGCGCGGAAGTTTTGGTCAGCAAACACCAAAACCCAGTCCACCCAAAAGAACCTTAGTCTTGTTCACGTAGCAGTTTGAGTGAGCGCTTTCTTAGTAAAACTCCTGTCGAGAACAGGATAAATACGCAACTGCGGAAGCCTATATATACCACTGCGCTGTGTGGTCTTTTGTTTGTTACAGTCTATATGCACTATAGGATCCCTCCCACAAGTTACAAACAAACAAGTCAGTCTATTTTCAATATTATTTACACTTTCCCAACCAAGCTGCTAAGCAATATCCCACCAACAAACAAAACAAACAACATAATAGAATGGAATCTTTATTGTGCTTATCTACGCGGTGGCCGATAGTGGAATAGTGATGGTACCAGCTGGAGTGGCGGCAATGGCATTGAAGGCAGCAGTTGCGTCAGCGGCATCAGCTGGGGCGGGGCCGAACTGAATGACCAGCTTATCATCCTTAGGGGCTCCAGCAAGACGGGTAATCTCAAGGGGGGTCGACGCTCCTGGCTCTACAAATCCGAAGACTGGCTTGATACGGTACTCGTTGTTGTTCGAGGACTTGACCTAAAATTAATCAAATAGAAGACAAGAAAGATATAGCTTCCGAATTGGGGGAATCAGCGGACCCATCGAAATCTTACTTTATTTTCAATATCCCAATCACAACGGTTGTTACAATCTCAACCAGAGAGAAAGGTATCAACTAAGAAACTACTGAGCACCCAGAAGGTTTCGGATTTTGCATGTTCTAGTTTGTGGTAAGGTCCATTCTAAGGAAGACTCTAATACAGGTTAGAAGTCCGGCGCTCTTTTGCAAACGCGTAATATTGAATGGTCCTCTACTACGAACCATCTGCCCAATGAATTTACTGCTCGAGTAGCCCGACAGTCCGTAACACAAGCCTAGTCCGTCGACTAATCGTAGACCTCGACGCCGATATGTACTCATATCGAAACTTCATGATAATATCGCCAGATATAATGATACTGAGCAGAGAAGCATATTGTATCTTCACCGGACATACTAGATATGATTTCTAGATCTTCACTACCCACCTTGAATACAAGCTTTTCAGCTCCTGAATTGGCCAACTGGTGGGTGGAGTTTCCTCCGGCAGCGGGGACGGTGCATGCAGCAGGATCGGCAGCGAGAGACATAGTTCTTCTTCTGTTCGTAGAGAGACAACTGATGTTCTATGCTACGAGGAGCCTCCTTTTATGCAACTAAGTTGGGAGACTCCCTCAAATATACATGAATACAGGATTCAGTGAGAAGAGAAATCTACTAGTGGATCGGGAATGGGATAATTGATAAGTAATGTTTCAGAAAGAAAATTCGTCAACTATATCGCGAAGAAATTTAACTTATGAAATAAGTAAGGAATCTACCAATCAACAAAATTGGAATATATTTAATCGTAGCACATTTTAAAATATGCTTAATGAACTTATTCCGATTATACATCAGCGTAGATTAATAAGGTCTCAAGAGGTTGTTTTGCCAAATCTCCCAATCCTCGACAGCAGACACGACGTTGCACCGAGAAGATATTAAAATGGACCGAAAACTAATAAAGACCTCATAAAAGACAACTTTTACTCGTATGAAACAGAAAGCGAAAAAAAGAAAATGTATTTACAAACATTAACAACCTTTTAAAGCTCGAAACAAATAAATAGATAAAACAATAATTTACAAACACAGGACTCATAATACTAGTCGTATTTCTTTCGGAGCACAGCCGCTTTCTCTGTCAGCTCAACTTCAGGGTACACGTACGGAAAGCTAGGAAGTCGTCTAAAAATATTAAAAGTAATGTTTAAAAAGCAATAAACTCACTGTAGATTGATCTTATGGAAAGAAGGGATGGCAAACATCACACGATGCCATTTGGTGAAGTTTGTCATAACCGTCTCCTTTAAACCGGTTCCATACGTTCCTATCAGAAGGAACTCGAAGCGTTCCAAATCATCAGGCTTCAGATGTTCCGTCTTGTTATATCTAAACACAGAATAAATCGAAAACATTGTTCGTAACTTACTCCCAACTGTCATACAACTGCATGAAGCGACTGACACCAGTTTGCGCACATGCATTGTCGATGTAGACACTAATCGGCTTGTTGGCATCAATTCGCTGAGTCCACTGAAAAATATATTTTACCATCGCAATAAAATTAAAATAATACCTGTAAATGCATAAGGGCATTAGAACCAGGATAATTCTTCGCGGCAGTGTAGACGAAGAAGAGGCAAGCAATTCCATTTGCTACTATGTGCAGCAAACATCCGAGATAAACAATCTTGCGGATGAATCCTTTGAAACTATTGATCTTCCTGTAAACACCGATCGTGACTGATATTATTTGGAAATGCCTACATTCTTGCGCAAAATACTGCAGCTCCCAAGTTGAAGATGGGGAAGGCATAAATGATGAATCTAAAAATTAGACAGTGAACGTAAACTTATGAACTGCCTAACCTGAGTTCCTTATGTGGCAGAAAACTGTATAGGAAGACAAAAACGATTACGGGAACGATTATTTGAGGTAGACGTCTGTCAACGTACATACCGAGGATTGATAGTGGAAGCGATGCTAGTAGAGCACGGGGTAAGGCACTGTAAAAGTACCAGAGAAACGGGGAAACCTAAAATAGTACATCATTTCATCAAGAACATTTAAAAAAATTACCCCATATTCGTGACTCCGGTTTTCGAAAATATTGAACCATGCGACTTCACCTTCCGGCCACACTAAACGACCCCACAGTAGGGAGTCCAACGGAACAGTGAAGGCTGAAATGAATCAATATTATTATAAAAAATCCTGCGCACCAACCAAGAACTTTCAGCATCGTTCGTAGACCATCTGCCAGAGCACCGTGCCAACCAAGCAGTGGTAGCCTTCCACTGAGAATGGGTAAAATGAAAATTGGTCCAAATAATAGAACCAATTCACATCTGAAAAAAATGGAAAAAACTGAGGAAATGCCTCGACCGCGGTTACCTGAAGAGTACAACGGCTGCAGTTGCCCAACGGACGGCAGATTCTTGGCGATTATTAAGAATTCGCTGATAAACAGTTAAAACTGAAGAAAGGCTCAATTTAATGAAATAGGGAATATCCTTACCGAATGGTAGAGCAAAACTATTCGGCAATGGCCTGGATGCGTAGAACATGAAGTGAAACTGACTAGCAACAATTACCCTAAAAATGAACATAATTAAAATAAGCCAGCAGCAAAACCTGAGAAAGAATGCCACATCTTCTCCGAATACTTTCCTTACTGCTCGGGCAAAATTGAGAAAGGAAATCGCAGTGGTAAACCCAAGGACCAATCGGACTGAAATATTTAAATAAATGTGGGTATTGATTTAAGCCACCACCTAAAAACAACATTCCAAACTTCTGCCAATCGAAGTAGTAGAAGAGCGGACGAGCCAGGATACCAAAGACTGATAGGTACAAAGGTCCGGCAAAAGTACGAGGGACAACTCCAGGAAATGAGTTGTGGTCATACTAAGAATAACTACAATTGTATTTTTGTTCTTCCACAACTTACCGCAGAAATATTTACATTATGGTAGATCAAGTCATGAGTGGCTTGCACGTTAAAGCTCTCCTAAAGACAAACAAATTAAATCTGAACTAAACCCCAATATACCTCGACCTTCGTTCCTGGGGCAATCAGTTGGTGCATGATTGCCACCATGAGTATTAAATACTCCGAGCCTTCTATATTCTCCATCCACAATCTTAAAATTAGAGATTAATGTTAGTCTCGACCAATGCTAACCTTACGGAATCAATTATTTCAATGATGGAATATAACCGGAAACTAACCATTTTTCATTAGGCTAGAAAAAATAATTCATTCATATAACATCATAAAAATACAACAAAACTGTAACAATTCCTAGCTAATAACTATTAACAATCTGTTCTACAATAAAATCAATTACAATTCAAATGTGTACATAGTTGAGTGTGAGAATTCCCTTGAATAATAGGGAACACACAAAAGGAAAGGACAAACAAGAGATCTTTATATTTCGCTCCGTCATACATTGAGATCGGAGAGAAGTGTTTGCATTCGTTCGGCTTCAGCAGCTGCCGACTGTGAAACTTGACGGGCTTGACTAGCTTTCCTTGAACTCTTGTCGATCACCGACTTCTTCACCTAAATAAGCAATTATGCGGAAGTATAACTTATAATATACCTTTCCATCTTGCTGATCTCTCTGCACAATCTGTTCATACTTTTCAGCCTTAAGGAGAAACTGTGACTGTCTCTCAACAGCATTGGCTAACTTGTTTTGAATTCGATTTATGAAGTCTTCTCTGTAATCATTCTAAAACTATTATTATTATTGGAAAAGCTGAAGAACAAACATCAATCTTGAGAGCCAATTGATCATCAGATCCTGGGAGATTACACGGCATATAACCAATTGGAATGGCTGAACCAGTAGGAAGTAAGCTAACTAGTTTTAAATCCACTAAGTCCGTTATCACATCTGTGAGATCAGACACATCACGGTCATTTGATATTAAGATACCTAATAATATAAATTACGCCAGATGAAGACCAATTTGTTACCTTCAAAGGCCATTTTAACAGGTAATCCTAATTGTTGTCGTACCGAACGTACACAACTTACAATCGAAAGAGCTCGCTTCATTTGCTGTTCCAGTTCCTCATTCCGATTGAACATAAACAGTGACGGCTGAAACGAATTGTCAAATTGAAGAAGAATAGAACAAACCTTAACAAAATCAAAATAAATAGATCCTTTCTCACGATGAAATACTCGTTCATACAAATGTTCAGAAACAAATGGCATGAACACAGATAACTGAACTAGCGTAGGCTGAACTACGCGCGATAAAGTAGTTCGTATCTGCTGGATACGGAGTGAGTTATCGCTCCACACCGCCTTCTTCGTTGCTTCCTAAATTATAAAAATAGGATAGGTAGTTTAAATTAGTATTATACCAGATAAACATCACAGAGTTGTGCTAGTATAAATTGATGTAATACTGCGAAGGCTAAGTGAGGAGAACTATTTGACATATGATCGTCTACCAGCTTCAAAGTGTCAGCTAAGCGAGACACTATCCAAACATCCTAAACATAGTTTAATCAGTTAATTAAAATAGAATAAAGCTTACAGCAGGCTCGTCCGAATCGACTTCTTTTGATTTGAGACACTTTTCGGACACTGATTCCATATAAGCAACCAAATTCCACAGCTTATTACAGAAGCGCAATCCCTGAAACACATAAATATAGCCGCTACTGGAAGAAGCCTGGAAAGAGTTTCGCCTTTATAAAAAATGACACTGTTATCCATCATATCCAAATTGTTAATCGTCTATAGCAAACACTTAAATTACCTCTCCAGCAAGATCCGCAACATTTAGTGGAATGTCTGAGGCGAGCACATCGTGTCGGAACAGTGCAAAACGTAGCGCATCAGCTCCACATTTAGGAATTCCTTCTGGATACTTGGCCTTGATGTCACCTGTTGCAATGTCTAAACATAAACAATAAAATAGACGAATCCTGATATTGGAAATACCAATTTCTTTTTCTCCTAGAGAGCTTTCTGCTAGCCTGGAAATCATCTCGCGCTGTGAAATACCGTCCAGTACATCAACCGGATCTATCACATTTCCAAGAGATTTACTTAACTAATAGTTAAAACAAAATTTTGAAACAATTATTACCTCATTTTGCGACCATTAGCATCTCGGATGAGTCCATGGAGGACGATCTGGCTAAATGGAGGAGTTCCTTTCGACAGCCTAGAATAGCAAAAGAATATGTAATGTAAATATAAGTATTACCTAGTTGTTAGCATTAACATCCTGGCCACCCAGAAGCCGAGAATGTCCCACCCAGTTTCCATTACGTTTATAGGAACTGTTGAGGTATCAAATTTTCCCTCCATCCATCCCGACGTTACCAATGGAACAAGAGCGCTACTAAACAATCTATATTAATCTTGCAATATTCAAGCAATCAAACCTGAACCAGGTATCCAGCACATCAACATCTTGTGAAACATCACTTGAACTCAGCAGATTCTGAGCAGAAGATAAATCTTCCGCTACTACCCAAGCACCTCTAAGTATTTCGATAACGATATCGCAAAAGTGAACCTAACCTTCCATCAGTATAGGCTGGAATTCTATGCCCCCACAGTAACTGACGACTCAAACACCATGGTTCCGAATTAGAAAGCCAGTCCATTAGTCGTTGCTCATGGAAACTAGGCACAATTTGTATCTGCAATAGGGATAACTAGTAGATTCAAATTAACTGATGGTACCTTTTGACTGCTAATCGCAGACATAGCTTCAGTGTGCAACGTCGATGTTTCGAGGAACCATTGGTCTGTCAGTCGAGGCTCAATAACATCACCAGTTCGACTACAAATCATCACTTGAGCAGTATCGTGCTTGATTTCACCAGTATATTTTCCGTTTTGAGAAAGCCACGTTAAAACCTAAAATCTGACTTTATAATATAGTTTTTTAATCAAGATATTCACCTTTTCACGGGCATCAAATCGATCAAGACCCATCCATTGTTCGGGTACATTTATAAGTCGACCATCAATATCAATACACTCTCTAGAAATTAAATAAAAGTTAACTGCAACATTTCGATTACGTACCTTGTTTTGGCCGATGAATCGGCTCTCGTAATTTCATCCCAGTGCCGAGAGGCAATCGCAAAATCGAGAGCATCGTGCGATGGAGTGATCTTCACAACGCCGGTTCCTTTGTCCATCTTCACAGCAGCGTCAGCAATGACCGGTAATAGCCTATCACATACAGGTGACCTCACACGCTTTCCAATATATCTTTAGACAATATATAAGCTTATTTTACTGCATTAAATTACCTGGAATAACGATCATCGTTCGGGTGAACAGCCAGAGCGACGTCAGCAAATAGCGTCTCGGGCCGAGTTGTGCCAACATGGAGTGATCTTAATTTTAAAATTATACATTGATAAAATGTTCAACAAACTCCGAAGATTGATCGACATCATAGCGTATTCCATACATGCTGCCCAATTTCACTGTTCGTTTACCTCCGGTCGGATTGGGAATCGATAGTTCTGAACTTTGGTTCACATCAATTCTTTCAACCTCCTGAAAAACAATGCTGTTTCAAAATGCGATTCAGATGAAAATAAACCTGATGGGATAAAGAACTTCTCAGATTGGGACACCAGTTTACAATACGTCTATCCCTAAATATCAGCTTGTCGGCATGAAGTTCACAAAACGCACGGGTAACGGCAGATGAGAATCGCTATAATGAAAATGTTAAGTCAAACGAATAAGTAATTGCGTACCTTATCCAACGTGTAGTATACATTATTCCAATCCAGAGTTGCTCCCAATCTGTTGAGTTGCTTGGTAATTTCCAACGAATTTCTGGAGAAAAATTAACTATCAGAACAATATACGCAACTAACTACTAACTTTCTGCTCCAATCGATACAGTGGCTGACAAAATCTTCTCTTGATAAGTCTTGCCTGGTGAGTCCCTTCTCTTTCCATAGATGACGTTCGACTACCGACTGCGTAGCAATTCCAGCATGATCAAATCCAGGCAACCAATGCGCCTAAAATGAATAAATTAATAAATGAGCTGTAAGTTAGCAGTACCACGCCACCCTTTATTCTGTGATGCCTGCACAGCGAATCCTCCATTGCAACTGTAAGTGCATGTCCCAAATGAAGTTTACCCGTAACATTTGGAGGGGGTAAGACCATTCGGAAGAGCGGGCCTGCAATAAAAAATAAGCATTGATAAAGGTATCGACATACCAGAATTCCCGAAATTTGCTGCCGCCCATTCTGTCCTTTGAGCATAATTTTCGCTCACCAGGTTGACATCAAACGAACTGAAATAATCAGATTAGATTGAACCAGAAATAAACATTACCTCTTAGAACTGGCTGAATATCTACGACAGCTTTGTACTAGGCGAGCGCGTATGAGCATCAAGCTGGAACAATTCGTATCAATAAGGATACTATATTTCCTTGGAAAAGAATGTTTATGTATGCTAAATTATTATAAAAACAACTAAAACTATTTTTACAACTTTAAAAAAATGAGCTTAAAATTTGAATTTTACATAATTTGAGTTGGAGCGCACATTACGGCAGGAAGTGTTAAGCAGCTTCTAAATACTTTTGACTAACAATAAGTATGTAGCAAATCAAGTTTTTATCCCTAACTTAACTATTTAAATATTTGCACGGGAAGCTAAAAAACAAAAGATACTTCATACATCTAGAAAAATGCCAAATCACAGTGAAATGCACAATTAAAAAACTCGTGGAAGCGGTTTCCCAGGGAATCTCTATTGCGAAAAAAGTTTCTCAAGCTTAGAACTATTCTCCTAAACAAAATGATCTCATCAACTTCACTCTCTTTCGCTGTAGAAGGTTTCCTGAATAGAGTTGCAAGCCCTCTTCTCCCCAAAGGGGCCTTTCGGAGCTAGATCCTATTCATTACATATACTTCGTTGCCTGCTAGCTAGCTGCCTTCTAACAACAATGTATTTCGACGTCCCGGCCCAGTCTCCTCCGGCCCCTCCGGGTGGCGGTGCTCCCATTCCACCTGGCGGCGGAGGTGTTCCCCCTCAACCACCTGGTCCTCCACGACCGAACTATTTCGATCTTCCGGCCCAATCTCCCCCGTCACCGGCACCTCCGGGCGGCGGTGCTCCCATTCCACCTGACGGTGGAGGTCCTCCACGTGCGACGCCTTCCGAAATCAATGTAAGTACTACCCAGAATGATGGTATCGGATTCGATATACAGTGTCTTAGGTTCAATTACTTTAAAGAAGCATAAGCTATATAGAAAAAAGTGTTCCTAACAAAACTTCTAACAAATTAATTGATATTTTCAGTTAAAAACTGGGCTTCAAAAAACCGCCCAGATTACTGTCCGTACTGAAGGCACGAATACTGGAACTGCTAGAGAACTCCGCGAGTCCAAAAAATCGATCAAGAAGACTGTGAGTTGGGTTACTGTAATGCAGCCAGCTGTCTGGATGTACTTTTATAGATTGAGGTTACTGTAAGTTCGTTCCAGAACCTTCAACCGGAACAGAACAGAACCAAAAAATGTTACTGTGATATCTATAGTGAATCAACTGTTTCAGCCAAAGAAGAAGAGTGCCAAGAGAGTCGCCAAGAAGGTTGTCAAGATGAAAAGAGAAAAGATGAATCCCGGAGACGCCGTCAAGAGTGAAGGGTTCAAGTGAGTTGCAATAAAGCTGCCGGAATAGGGCGCGTTTTCCTTACGCTTCAGTTTCCGGAAGCCTGGTTCACTTAGATAGTATTTTTAATCGGAATGCCTATCTAAGGGATATATAGAAGCCTATAGAAGGCGGGGGGGCCTGGCTATGTACAATTGTCCACTACTGCGTATTTTTCTCCAGGTGGCGTGTCAGCAAACTCCTTGGTTCTGGTGGTTTTGGAGATGTTTACAAAGTGAAGAAGGAACATAACACTGATGGTGATACAAAGGTATTCAACTCACAATAAGCTATTTATTAAGACCACCCATTTAGGAATATGCAATGAAGACTGAAATGGTTGTCGGAGCAAAGAGAATGTTGAGATTGAAGATCG
>JAQGAV010004099.1:0-10993 GCA_034691345.1 Phasmarhabditis papillosa | reverse complement strand
ACTATCTCAATCATATTCTTCTTCCGAACCATTAAGCGACAAGCGAGGTGCATTTATTGAAAAATAGATTCGCTACCGCTCCCTCCTTCTGGAATATGTGTGTAGATGTTATATCTATAGAAACAGCAAAGCTCCTGAATTTATAAATTTCCCCGATAAAGATAGCTGGCGGTTCTTCTGTGAGATATGTGTTGTTGCCATACCAATAGAAATAGTAAACCTTCTAAATGTATAAGTTTCTATATGCATATATACAACTTATACCATAGGGTACTTGTTTTAATCAAACCCAATCATCTTACAGTAACAGCAAAACCGTTGTCTCTGTAATCCGATTCATCCGATTCTATACATAGACTAATAATCTCGTTAAGTGGTTTTGAAAATTTTCGGAACATTATACCAAATAACGCAAGTTTCACTGAATAGCCTAGAGTCTGGAGATTCACTCTGTAAGGTCGAACCGTTTCATACTTAACATCTTCTGTGACTTTTATTAATTCAACATAAACTTTTTTTGCAAATGATGCCCTCCAGTTAGTTTATTGCAAAGTTTTTTAAAATACTTCTACAGTTGCTCTTATACAATCTAAGATTTTTACTTTCTGCCTAAAAAGATATTATTCATTCTTTATTATCATTTTTTGCTTATCATTGACACAGTTGCTGTTTATGCCTTTCTCTGAGTTTATAGTTCAAGAATATTTCAAAATTCTAGATTAATTCTAACTTTTAAGGATTCGGTTTTTTTAATTGTTGCTTATTTTGACAGCAATGGTTCTCACCTACATCTATCTAAAACGGGATACATTTTTTGCTGTTTCAAAAATGGTTTCTGTTCACAATGACTTTCATTCTACCGAACTCTAGGGAATTGAATACAAAATATCTTTCATAACATGTTATTTCGTTAACAAATTTTTTGTCATCATTAATTGCCTTCTCACAAAGTTTCTTATTCATCAGGGTATACTTTTACTCATTCTCAAAACCATATCACCTGTTTTATGAGTATGATTTCTAACTTTCGAATAACAATTAGTTAAAGTTGGTAATTAAGTAGGAGATATTATGTACTTGTTATGTACTTGAATTAATTGTTTTTTATAAAGTTAGACTCCATAATAGAATAGGTTTCACTGGTACAACTACTATATTTGTTTCTTTTAAAGCTGCTATAGTAAGATTCAAAAGAAATTAGGACGTGTATGCTGCGTATTTCGTTATTTTAACACTTACGCGCGCGGTATCAGCACATTACCAACCTGCTTTCGTTCTGCCTTACTCAGACAAAATATTGCAACACTCTTGCTTATTAACACGGCCGTATTACTTTTGAATCAGACTATATGAAACTTTTTTAATATTAGTTTCGTTATTTAGTAGAAATGGCTTTCGAACAAATTGCTCGTTTGGTTGACATCTGTTGTTACTTGGGAATATTCTTTAATACCGTCTTAATTTATGTAGCCCATCGCTATTCCAAGCAAATGGGAATATTTAAGTACTTTCTCATGATATTCAGCGGATTCGAGCTTTCCTTTGGCGTACTGGTGTTGTTGTCCCAACCAGTAAGTTTATGGATTAGGACACAGAAGCGCTGCATTCTGGTTTTTTAGCTTCAATCAGTTAACATAAAACTATTATATATTTGTGACATTGCAAATAGTATGTATAGTCGAATTCGTAAGTAATACGGCAGTGTTTATAAAATTGGGTTTGCAGGAGTATTGGAATATTTTGTCTGAGTAAGGCAGTACGAAAGCAAGTTTGCAATCTGCTGATATCGTACGCGTAGAATGCCAGTGTTAAAATAACGAAATACGCAGCATACACGGCCTCATTTCTTTTGAATCTGACTATATCTCTAACTATAAATTAAGTATGATTTATTTGTTTTATAATTTTCAGGTGTTCGTAGGGTTCAACCACCGTCTCATGGTTATCTCACAAAATACTTGGATACCATTCGGATTAGCTGAATTCTTCATCGGTTTATACTGTTCATTCTATCAGATTTGGCTTGGATTGGTTGTGGTTCTATTTGTATATAAATATATTGTACTGTGCAAGTGAGTACCGAATTCAAACCAATTGGGATAAAAGGTTTTTCTACCGTTATCATGATACCGAAACCAGTATTTGTTCTACAATTTCAAATTTTAGACCACTTGTTGCTTTTAAAATAAGGAACGAAAGCAGTTTAAAAGCGTTAATTTTCGTGGTATATTTGCTACATATAAGTTATACACTAGTTTGTGGATTATTATGGTGCGCCGTGAACAAACCGACGAGGGTAAGTTATCAGCTGATAATTGAGGAAGATAATAACAATAATAATAACAATAATAATAATATTATTACTATTTAATTAAACAAGCGGATGAGACTTAAATACAGAAAGTAAGTACGATCTGAGAGATCTAAACGAAAACAGATCAAAAAGAAGTTATTATCTCATTGGTTTGTTTAAGGAAATGAAATCCAGAATGAGAACTATATTTGTAAACGATTCAAAGCTAACGGAAGATGACTTCTACGGTGTGGCGGTAGCGTCCTTTCTGGTAAGCTCTTGTGAAACAGTTACTATTTGATTGCATTATAACCTTTTAAATATCCATTTATTCTAGAACGAGCACGATGAAGTCAATGTTGCTGGTTTATTTTCGGTTGTCGATCACTTTCTATTGATTTCTTTTTCATTTACCATCATTGTGTTTTGCGGTTCCCAAATCTGGAAGAAGCTAGTTCAAATGGAGAAAGAAAATCAAATAGTTGACTACAAGAGGAGTGTTCAGATATTTTATACAATTGTTCTGCAGGTGAGACACAACAATAATCGTCTTAACCATCATTAGCTAGGAACAATCATGCAAACCTCCAAAACTTTCGGTAATATTCATATGTCCATGTTGACTTTTCAGTCTTTTTTATATGAAAAAGCTATATTTCTTAATTAAAACCTTTTATATGAAAAAGCTATATTTCTTAATTAATTTAATGAAAAAGAAAAGAGACCTGATTACAATTCTCGATTTTTGCTTTTTCGCCTTAAATAAGAATTGGTACTAAATGAGAGGCTAATATTCCGAAATGCAAAAAAGTTATTTTCAACGAAAATAGGCAGAGGCTGGGCGTACTCCGCGAAATCTTAAAAACTTTAAGGTAGTGTTTGTATTATTTAAATATATAAATGACCAGTCGTTGAGATAAAATACGTTAGTTAACAAGGCCTCTCTATTCTCGAAATCGACTATATATGTCTGTCTATATTTGAGGCTGCAGTTCCATTTGCGCTTTATAACATACCGACAGCCGTCTTCATGGGCGATGCTCTACTTGAGAAGGAACCATTCCTCATAAACTGGATTCCCCTTTGGTCACTGTTAATGTCACTTCCAAAAGTTATTGATCCAATTATTGTTCTCTTTATAATCAAAGATTATCGTATGGCATTGAAGAAAATGATTTTGGGTAAGAATTCTTAGGTTGTGGGTAAAAGTCTCAAGTAAATTGGTGTTGGGTTAACAAATCAGAAAAAATGTTAATATATTTTCATCTTACAAACTAAAAAAATACAGAACAATCAGTTTATCCTCGAGAATGTACAATAATTCAATGAAAGAACACGTGTTTCATTTTTATTTATATCTATCACATGCTTTAGGTTATTCTAAAATTGGTGTTTATCTGCGATCGCAGTCTCTACCAAGCGTCCGAAATTCGTCGGCTATTTGAAATAAGTAATTATTTTTCTACATATTACTTCGTTTAAAGGATATACAAATCCTCAAACTTGTTTTAAACATATATTCACAGTGGGGGGAGTGGTGGCCCAATGGAAGCTTTCCCTCATAAGCTAGACAGCGATGGTTCGAATCCCCCCGATGACGGAATTCTTGCAAATTTGTTCTGATTCGCCCCTTGTTCTGATTTCGCTGTTGTGCAATGAAGCCCCACTTCCTATCTTTCCCTCATCTCACTTCATCGTTTCAAACATCTTTGATCTCGTGTTTCGTAAAAATGAATAAAACAACCAAACAAAGAAACATTTTATTAATAAACAGATTACAAAGAATCATTGAAAATATAGATGTATCATATAATAATAGGTTTTAACTAGCCATAATGTTCATTATTTATTTTTGTTTGAATAATAATAAGTTAATTTAATGATATAACATGATTCGTTGTAGTGCCAATAGAAGGATTGTGGTGCGCACGGAATTTTTCTAAACAAGAACCATTAACAAGTTGTCTATTATTTTTCATAACAGCTAGAGTTTAATTCTTAATCAATTGTCAAATGCACTGAGCTCTTAATATTAATTATTACTTGCCTGTTTGACTACTATACTTTATACTGTTTTCCTTTATAATTCATAGTTAATTGCAAGTATCTTTACACGCTGGTAATTAAAACATTTACTACAATGGGGCTTTCTATATAATAACCCCTTTGCTTAGACTTAATACCGTTCTAACTAAGCCTAATGACTTTACAACTAACGGTTCAGTGTGAAAGAGTTAGTAAAGTTAGGAAGATTTGTTATTATTATTATTTTTTTTTTTAAAGATAGAATAAGGAAAGGCCAGAAAAGAGTTATCTAGTTAAGCTACACTTATGTTCGTGCTTATTGCCTTTCATTTTACATGCATACATTCCCTATTCCCTATCGGCTCCCGCCAGATTATATACTCTTCGATCAGCTGACGCAGAGGTGCCGACCGATTTGTCAACTTGACCAATCGTCAAGACACCCGTATTTACTAGAAACCCGCCACAAATTAGGTTTTACAAGATTTGTCGAATGTTACAAAAACACTAGGTCCCTTCCAAAAACATGTTGTTTTTAGTTTTCTTGGATAAACTAACTTCCAATCACATTCAAATTGCGCTCACGTGCGCTACAACAGAATATACGGGAGAATGCATTCTGGAATAGATTACGGGTAGCTACACGATAGTCTTTTATAAGAAAGAGTATTATCAATGGATCAATAGCCTTAGGAAGAGAAATACAAAGTGGCCATATTGGAATAACGTTGGTCAAGATAGGGTCTTTCTTTTTCAAGAAGGGCGTCAATGACAAAAAACGAAGTTGGTAGTTGGTAGAGAACAAATGGTACAGCAGCCTAAAAAAGAGTTGTATTGTGTTTAATAAATGTAAAATTATCACTATACGTATGAATATGGGCAAGGTCTAAGCTATTCTTGTCAATCCAAATCACAATTAGACAATCTTAGCATCATATGTTTGATCTCTATTCAAAGGAGGCAACCAAATTAACTGTATCGAAAATTTTGTAAAATTTGAGAAACCTTCACTGTCACAGGTATCTCGTTTGAAATTTTCGCACTTCAGTTTTTGAGACTGTATAGTCGGCGACCAAGGTTTATGCAAAGGTATACGGCAAGAACTGCAAAATTTAATGGGGCGCAGCCCAGCAATGGCGGGCGAATACGCGGACTAGTCAATAATGCAATATACAACACCACATCTAACTTATTTCTCTGAAAAAAATATATTTGTGATTAAAACTATTTGGCGCGTTTAAAATTGAGCAAGCAGACCTTTAACTTGCACATCGTTTGTCCGCCGACTATAATCATTACCTGTAGAACCAGTGTATAGAATACTTGTAGATGTCTATTATATTCTACAACTTGATCCTTATGCATCTGTGATATGGTTTCCCATATTTTTCGACCACAATAGATTGTTATTACTCCAGTTAATGTGGCATAAGCTACATGATCAAAGGCAGACATAAAGCCAGATAGGGAAAAACTGCCGTCATAAGCCTAAAATAAAAATGTTTCTGCGGTTAGCTATCGTTTCTATAGTCTAGAGGAACTAATCCTAAGTTGAAATATCAACTACTAAACGAGATTTTAGATCAACATCTGAAATATCGGTGCTTTAGCCTAGGGGTTAGAGCAGCGGTCTCTGAATCCGCGATAATTTGAGACTTTGGGTTCGACTCCCCGTAGCTGGCGAAGGCTTGGGAAACCAGCACCCTACTTATCCCATGTTTCGTGCCCCCAAAGATTGAATGTTAGAAAGGAGCCGTCTCTACTCAGAAGATTCCGGAATGAATGGCCGAAACAACAATTTGGGATTTATATGCTCAAATAGATGACTATTAATCTGATTGATATGAACCTAGTGCCACTCATACATTTTCCGCAAACTGGTTTACCGTGAAAGTAAGAACCAAATAATTTCTATCCGCATATCGATGTAGTACTTCTTGAATATGATTGTGAGTGCTCTGGAAATATTTAACAGTTTAAACACCCAAAAACGGTTCACTGCCGTACCTCAGGTATAATTGTATTGTTGCACCAAAAAATACCACAAACCATTGAATATACAAAATGAATTAGATAAATAACTAGTATGAGTACTTTCAGATACCAGTAGTGCTCTACTTTTTCCACAACATTTCGTCTGTAATGTATAGTCCATCTCAAGACTTAGGTTTCCAGCGCGGTATCACGAGCGGGGCGCCCCAGTGTTATATAAAATGAATATACTTATAGAGAAAACGCAATACGTCGACCGATTTTACATTCATTTATAGCGCCAAGCTCGTGATACCGAGCTGGCCACTTAGGTCTTGAGATAGACTATAGAACGTATGAAGCATTGAATCCAAAGGGCCTCGTCTTAATTTGTTACTATTGACATTCATTAACCATTTAACGTAAAGTTTTCAACTTTCTATGTTGAGAAGTTTTTAGTTATTGAATCAGCAGTGTTGAGTGAAGACTGCCCTATTTATAGTCTATAACCGACAAAAGAGCGCAGAGCGCGGTGGTATACGTAGGCTCCCGCAATTGCGTACTTGTCTTTTTCTGGATATGATACAAATTAAAACTAACACGATAAGTTTTTTCTGACCACAAACAAAAAATTGCGCATACAACCATATGATGGTTTTCCAATTTTGCCTCAAAACGAGCGATTTTACAAACCTTACACAACACCGCGCCCTACAGTTTTCTTTTAGTTATGGACCATACCTACCATTTTCCAAAAGTCTCACCTTGAAGCTGGCCTTTCACCGATGGTTGTGGAGAATCTCGGTGCGGGCGGCCAATACACTTTCCTACTATGCTACAGGGCAGTTCCCCCGACTCAACAGTAGACATTGCCAGAAAGCGCTTTTAGTTTTTGAATCAGTAGAATCAATGAATGATGCTTTCACTTTCAGTGTTTATGTTACATATTGTGTTCGAAAACTTGGGTATAAATCTTTCAATTTCGAAAATTACCTGCAGAGCACAATATACTTGAACACGAATAACAGAACAACCATTCCCATCCATAGCTCGTAGAATGTACAATATAGACCAATGGCAATTTTACCCAGAATAGTTTCGGCAAATATAGGAATATCACTATGACTGTATACTATAAGACGATAGTCATGGGCATAGAAAAACTAAAAGAATTTTGTTTCTTCTAGTAAATTACTGTTTTCACAACATTTATTTTCCATTTTTGAGATTTTTAAGATTTTTATATATTTTGAATCTATATCGCGTTGTTTTTTGTTGTACAAAAGTTCCATGTATTTCTTAAAAGTTGATTTACAACAGCATTTATTATAAGAATAGTTGTGAATGAAATAGTTTCTTCCATAATGGCTCGAAAACTGACCGGTTGCGCAAAGAATACAATGATACAGAACGCGATCTCAATAAGTGTAAAAAATATGAGAAGATACTTGAAGAATCCCATTCTTGCCGATGCTGTATAGACAATATAGAGAACAAGACAGTTTACGACTATGCCAATTATACAACAAACCCAAATACATTTAAGAATCCACTCGAAAGCCATCTAAACTAATTTCAACTGTATCGTATCGTATAATTCGAAGAAAAAAATGAAAAAGATTTAAACTAATGTGCTGGAATATACAGAGGTTCATGCAGCTAGACCTCAAGGCCGTTATCTGCAGCCGTACACGAGAAGCAAGAAGAGGTTCAAGAAGAAAGATTACCCCAAAGAACATTTAAATACACATAGTAACAATACAAGGGTTTATTAATTCACATGCATAACTGTAACAATATAGGGGGTTCAACCGAACACATCCACGGCACACTAACAACCTCACGACCCCCGGTGACTGGGCTCGGGGTTTATATACTGCCCAAAGGAGGCGGAGCCTAGTTCAAATGTAGATCACTTATAGGGCGCGTTTACTTAGGGCGCGATATATGAGATAGCGCGCAGCAAGTTAGGTTAGGTAATGATCAGGACAACGAATATTTACTTGGGAATATATTTTGAGTTGGAATCTGAGCATACTAGCAGGAAGTAAGTGTGGCTCTGGTTGCCATTACTGAGTTGATCGCAGTGATATGCGGATTGGCACATCCAGCAAAATATCTCAAAGTTCCGCTGTCCGCACTTTAAGAAATGTTTTGCTGACATTTAAAAGTTGCAGAAATCCATTCAAATTTGGATGTTTTGTATTATGCTTGGATCTAAAAGTTCATTTGATGTTCTTGTATCCCGCACGTTATTGAAAACGGGGTTCCGCAAAGCGCTATATTTATAGAAGAGAAACATATTAAATTTTTATTCATTTTGGTTAAGAGAAAACAAAAAACGCAAGAAATAACAAAAATTTGGTAATAAAATACATAATATCTTCGAATTATTACCCATGCCGTGCTCTTTGATCGCTAAAGAAGACTAAAGGATAAAAAACAAACGGCCTATTTTTGGTTTAACAATTGCTAAATTAACTATACCAGAAGGATTCGGATACGTTTTGTTGACTAAATGATTTGGTAACTTCAATGACAAAAAATAGTTTACAGGTAGAGAACTTGGTAAATCTTGCATATATTTAATAAGTGATAAATAAAGCCGGATTCATAGACTCTTCCGACTTGATCTTTCGAGAAATCCAAAATGTAGAGATCTAATGCTGGAATAAAATAACCGGCCAGCGCAAGACCGGACTTCGGGCCGATATTTTAATATGCCGGAAAACCCGAGCAGGGATGAGGTGAATTCAGGTTCCCGTAGCTGAAAAGCTTGGGAAACCAGCAACTTACTTATCCCATCTTTCGTACACCCGAAAAACGAATGTTAGAAAGTAGCAGTCTTTGCTCAGAAGATTCCTGTATGAATGGCCGAAAATTATAATGTATCAGTTTACTGAAATGAAAAAGTTTTCCTTAGCAAATTAATAACAATAATCCTTATTTTCATTAGGAAACAAAAGTTTTCCTTTACTGTATCACTCGCATCACAAAAATAGTACATTTCTTCGAACCAGGTTTTCGGCCATTCAGCCTTTTCCAAGAGTAAAGAGGCCGTGAACCTTTTTTTTCTATTTTCTCCACCGCACCTGCCGGCAAAGTTCGCGCGTGATCCTGGCAGCTGCAACGTGTGCTGTACAGCAGGCAAAACAGGCTGTACTACTTATTCGGTAAAATAAACAGTCTTCGGGTGCACGAAACATGTGATAAGTGGGTTGCTGTGTTCCCAAGCCTTCTGCAGCTTCGGGGAGTTGGTCGCAGAGCCACAGACCGTGCAGAGGATCCAGAACTGCTGCTCTGACCAAGAGGCTAGAGTACCCGCTATTTACAAGTAATTTCAAGCAAATCCCAAGTTTTTCTATCTCACAAGTTTTATTTGAGTCAATTCAGATCTTTCTTTTGCCACTGCTTCTTTACAAATATAAAAGTTGTTTATACAATCTAAGAAAATAAAATGCATATATATTCAAGATCTTTAGTTTTGCTGCATTAAACAACAGGGTTTTGTCCTTAGGAAAATAGTTTTTTGTAGATTTGCGAAGTTTTGTTGCTTTTTGTATTTAATATTTCTGTTTTTACTTTTCAGATTTTGGAGTTTACTCCCCTTATGTTTCCGATACATTATTTTTAGTCAAACAATATTTTGTGAGAATTATTTTTACGGCGCCACTGGACATACATCGTAACATCAGCCCAGTGGTCATATCAACTAGCAAAGAGGGAGTTCCTAACCCTTCTATGACTCTACCACGATAGCAAAGGGCGCCCAGAATAAACTGGCTGTAAACCGTTTTGACTTTCCGGGGAAAGCCTAACAAACTAGTAAGATAGGGAGTTCTCATGGATATCGCCACTGGTTGTGTAACTTCCTAAAGTGTTTTTAAAGAACTACACTGTATGGCGTCGGTTTTAGTCGATCCGCGGTGTTGAAAAAGTTGCTTTTGAATATTTGAAAATTGGGCAATTCAGAACCTATTTGAGAGAAAAGTTTTGTACCATCGCCGCGCATTAAAGCCAGATGGATGCAGTCTAGGTTTTTAAACAGACTATGTTATCGGATTTGTCGATACAACTGGTAAAGCCACTTATCCTATAGTTTTCTCAAAAGTATTTCAAATTAAATAAGTACAGGTTCGAAGCTTGATTTGTTCCTTATTTCAGTTAACAAATAACATTACATGAGCTCTATAGAGGAGTATACCCTCACCTACCATGGTCACCAGATCCCACACTTTATAATTGTTCCAACAGGACACCGGAAGAATGGATTTCTCGAGGAACCCCTCAACCATTTATGGGCATTTTCTCAATAATATTCGGGATCATTGTCATAATCTTATATACCGTAACCATTTTTGCCATGACCAATAAGGAATATCTGAAGAACTCGTGTTTCCAACTAATGTATCATGCTTCTGTACTGGATATGATTACCTTGTTCTTTTCTAATGTTACACTTGGTTACTTTTTTTACATTGGAGTTATTTACTGGACTCATCCAGTCATGAACTTTGTTGCTGGTAGTTGTGCTGAAGGTATATAAAATGCTAGGATCAACTTAAAGATGGTATGAGGCATGAGGCTAGGACGAATTATAAGAATTCTGCATTTCCCTGTCAGTCCCTAAACGCAGTGAGCGCATATTACAATCGCAACGATCTCGTATTGCGATAAGAATTGCCCAAATTTGCCACTTTGAGT
>JAQGAV010004098.1:0-10994 GCA_034691345.1 Phasmarhabditis papillosa | reverse complement strand
AAAATATTAAACTTTATTAGGGAATTGTAGACAAAACTGACTAAATTCAGACGATTAAAATGATCATAGTATAATTTAGTACAGTAATATATACTTTGTTAAAGAAATCCTACAAATAACAGATAATAGAAACATATTCGCACTCTTCTCATGATATAAAGGGTAACTCGTTTCTTTTTGGTACCGGTACCTGCTTATCAAGAAAGACATTCATAAAACGAAGAAGTTCCAGAATTTGTTCCAAAAGTTCAGTAAAGTTCCGGTTTAAACTCAACAATATGATCTTTTCGACCAAGTGCAACAGTAATTCCATTAACTAGTTAAACACATAAACAAAACAAAGTTATTGTAAGCCTTTTCCTAAACAATAACAACTAAATGCCTATAGCCCTACTAAAGAGAAGTGACGATTGCATAAAAAGGCGAAATGTTATATTTTTGGTTAACTTTTGCCGAAAATGATACCGTTCCCAAGGAGGAGGAAAATAACATATTTTTCACTATACTACGCTCTTTTGGAAATGTTGGATTGCGGCCAATTTCTGAACGTCAGTGGTTATGACGTGTTTTTCAAGAATAGAGTCGGTACTTTTTAAAAGAATATCTTATACCGGTATGCTTAAGTATAACTTTCATATACTTAGGAATCGAAAAGAAAAGGAATATACTTAGAAGAAAAAAACTACATTTAGCTTAAAAGAATACAAATATTATACAAAGCATTGAATCTACAACAGTCATTGTGCCGTTGTGACTGGCAGAATAGTTTACATTAGCTAATACCCGCAGCTGCGGGGATGCAATAAACAGACAAAAAATATATGTATATATTTTAGAACTAACTTTAATAAGGGAAATATAATATATTAATATTAGTATTAACATTTAGAAGTTGGTCTGAGAACTTCCCTCCACCGGGCTTCTTGAAGTTAGCGGTTACCATAGGTCGGCCCGTCCGGCAGCTAACTATTAGAGGCAAACCTTTGAAAGAATTATCCTAATGAACTTGTTTTCTATTACAAGACCACTTTGATATACCAAAAAAAAGCTCCAAATACTTTATGAAAACGGGCTAATCGCCAAAGTTAAACAGTTTACGGGTTGCTTAAATGGCCCATATATGTTTTAAAACTGTTAAACCAGTAAATTAATAAAAAGTCTAAAAACTAACAATTTCTCCGAAAACTTCATCATAAGAGTGTGTGAAACAAGTGGGCTGTTTTAGAATAAACCGTCTTTTGCCTGTCTATATAGGCAAAGTGAGTGTTTCTTTAGAAAAAGGAAATAGAATTGAAATCGGAGAAGAAAATGCGCGCTTGGTTAAAGATCGCGAGAAATTGACTTATATGTATATAGATAGTCTGTATTAAGAGGTAGGTCTCCAGAGCAGTACCCTAGAGAGAGGCGGTGTTTGGAGCAAATGCTATAAATCCACCGATTTTCAATTCATTTTATATTACACCGCCTTCTTCCTAACTGGTGAGAACCAGAGATGTTAAACCGGCCGGCCCGGCCCGGCCCGGCTTGAGTTCCAAATCTTAGACCGGGCCGGGTAGTCAGCCGTCTGTTGTCAATACGGTAAATGATGATCCTTTACTATGGAGCGAGAGGTCGCGGGTTCGCATTCCCCCAACCATTTTAAAGAGCCTTGTAAGCCGACCTACCCCGGCCCGGCCCTGCCGAGGTCCAAAAAAGTAAACCGAGCCGGGCCGTGCCGGCCCTGTTAAAAGCTCTGGTGAGAACAGAACTATTTTGAAAGCGATCGCAAAAATTCTCAGTTCAAGTAGCTGTGTTTTGTGCAGTTTTGTTTTCGCCTGTTCTGATATTCGGGTAGTCCCTAAAGTTCATTTACAATCCTAGATTGCGCGGCATGAAATGAGCTGCGAAGTAAAAGTGTTGATGGAAATTGTCAAATACTATCTATATAAATGTAGTTTTGGTATTATTGATACCACCGGTGCTATAATAATAAACGTATTTTCGAAGAAAAGCTCTCTGTAGATGGATTATCCACTTTGTTATAACAACACTGTCTCTCATGCTACACAGCTAGAAACACTCTTGTATCTGATTAGAACATTTTGTAAACGTTATAAATTCACAATTTAAAAAAGTAACAGGTATTAGGTAGTTCTTGGAAGCATTTATGAGCTCTGCGGTTTCCGCTAAAGGTAGAAAACAGCGCCGTGGTGCAAAAATAAACAGGCGGATGTGCGAATGGTACTCAAAACATAATGTATCCGTAATAATGAGCTACATTGTAGACGCAGTACAGCAACTGAAAATGCATCTAAAATATTATTCTGGTCGTCTAAGGACTGTTTGTACAGTTATGTACACACAATGCATTGGTATCTGAATCAGCAAAAAGCAAAAGATTACGAAATAATAGTTAAAAAGTGGAACGACTATTCATAGTCTATTGGCTATAACAATACTGTAAGACAACATCACCCGAGCCCGGTCCAGCTTTTCACTAGTCTTGACCTAATAAATTTAAACATAATACGTGGATTTCATCATAACTGACTAACCATAAGATAAATCATAATATATAGAACAAATAGTGTGAAATTTAACTCACGGCCTATGGCCTATACTTGGTTTTAGGTCTGATTTAGATTTCCTTGGGGAACTTGGAAGCAGTATTACACAAGTTGTCCCAACAATTAGATTAACCAGGATCCTTATAAGACCTTATGACTTATTGTTAGAGAGCTGGTTCGGTATGTCAAATGTTCCCAGAAGACGCCTTGAGGATCCCCAAAACAAGGACACTGCTAATTTCTCTTTTTCTTTCTCTCATGATAGTAGTACGATTTTTTTTTATACATAATTTCATTTATTTCTACTACCATTCATATATAATAATACAAATAACAAGCAAATATATCACAGAAACAGACAGAAATGCGTTGTTAGTGAGAAAGGACAAGAGAGAATCAAAAATATGAAAACCAATAGAAAATTCGACTAAACTCAAGAACAATTGCAAATTGTATTGCGTAGATAAGCAAGATATATAATATGCTTGTTTGCTAAATAAACATGGTTGGAAAGAGGAATATATACAAAATCAGTTACCAAACATAGACAGGTGTCACTTCATAATTGCCAATTTCCAGTGTAGGCTTGGAAACTGACTATAAATATTCCTAATCAACGAAAGGGTACTTCTTCAAGTATATAGAAGGACAAGATAATGGCGCGTAACCCAATTGGAGAAGTTTGCTGAAGGATAACATATAAATAGCAGACCCGTTTACGGAAGAAAAACAGAATGAAAATAGCCACTTTGCCGAGAAGTCAGTAGAGCGAAAATGAATGTACAAACAGATTTACAAATATAATTATGAACTATCGTCTACGAATATTATAATATAGCTATATAACCTTGGCAAACTGCACCGTGCATTCCTAGCGGGATGATATAAACATTCGAAGGTTTTTTTTAATAAATGGACCGATCCCGCCGCTTAATTTTTTAGCACATTATGCAGGAGGCAAAGATCTTGCAACGACTTAAAAGAGTTGTTATACAAACACTCCAACTATAAAAATAAATAAGAACCCCCAAATATACTGTTATACAACCAGTCTGTTAATGAACATGTGGAATGAAAGCGGCTACGGCGTTATGAGTGTAAAATTATATTCTTAGGCTGTTAGTCCAGTTTTCGGAATTCATATTCAAAACTTTCCAACGGCCCAGCTACTTACATACCCACTTTTGGAATAAATTATAACTAAGAATGAAATAGTAACTATGATGTGGCCGGTTTATCGACTCTGGCGGGGTCGTTGACCACTTGGACGGCCTTCTGATACCATTGCTGACCGTTCTTATGCACATCTTCTGTCTTCTTAGCCACCAGCTCGTCTGGAGTTCCTGGAACAGATTCATATTAACCATTTAATAAGAAATGCAACATACCGTAGTTAGGAGGATTGGCCATAGGATCGTAGCCGAGAGTTCGTAACATGGGAGCTATCTGGAACAAGTCCGGAATGTGATTTAAACAGTGATGTAATCCGAAAATTGCAAATTATTCATCGAATGAATTAACGAATTTTGTTAACTACAGCAAACTACGAAATTGCAGATTGGTCTAAAGTGGCACGCTGAATCTTTCTTTTTCCTCATAGCTTCTGCATCTGAATAATTACCTCGTCCATATCCTTCAAATCATCGTCTGAAATAGTTCCGACCCATTTAGAGAGAGCATCAACGTTCACCGGTTTCACAACCTGCAAGAATAGAGGTAGAAATGAGAATGTCAAGAAGAATGTCACTGTGGATTCCACAGACCGATTTATAGCATTTACTACGTATATCAGGCGCAATACTAACTTTGAAATATAATTCGTTAAATTACCTGATCGCTGCTTCTTTCTACATTGGAGAGTGAAATATCTTTCCCAATGTGTTGTTCATGGTGTAGCACTGTGGGATTCCATGGCAGATCTAGATGTTCGAGGATGCGACGCATTTGAGTCTCCGGATGGAGAACCAGCTGCTCGTAGTAGACCTGCAGAGTAGATTATTATGCTATTGTACTAAATAATGTGAACGGAGAGAATAATTGCCACCGACATGAACGAGCTATTCTCTCTCTCTCTCTCTCTCTCCCGGATAAACGATCTTAACCACATTTGAACATAGGTTAACGTGAGTTTAAAACAACTATCCGGATGTAAACCACATTCGATATTTTATTTCCGTGATATCCCAACTAAAATATAGTAGGGGCTCTCCATTATATACATGTCTATCCATTGAGATAATAAGGAATTTTCTTCCTACCGACCTTTAAACATTTATCTCCGGCCAGTTGACATTGCTCATTCATAATTGTAATGGCCGCGTTCCATTTAGTCATACATTGGCGGAAATTGGTCAGGTCGAAACCAGTTATTGTAACCTGAAATAAATGAATCAATAAAGGCTGGTAGGACACAATCAGTAAGATTTGCTGTTCAGTTATTGTTGTCCAAATCCGAGAGAACAGCACATATCTATCAATCGTACGACATTTTAAAACAGCAAGCCAACTAATATACTGAACGTACCTTTCTCGAAATAATACTGTGCACTGTAGCTCGACCATCTCGGATCATAAAAATAAACTTGGCCTGGGGGAACAGCTCATTCAGGTAGACGGCACTCTTCATAGTAAAGGGATCTTTGTTGCAAAGACGGGGTGCGGGAGCACCGTGGCCGGCTATTATCTGTAGATTTTAAATGAAAGAATTATATATATATAAAAACCTACCTGAATGATAAATGATCCCACAGCACTATTGATCACATCCGAGGTGACACCGGCTTGCATCAAACGATTCCATTCCTAAAAACGCGGAAGTTACAGTTGCCAGTCAACAGTCTTATCAGAAATGTTTCCTTTACAATCCTCACGTATTCATTGTTCAATGAACACTAATCCCTTCTTGAAACCAGATTTCAGCTCATTTGCGCTAAACGTTACCTTCTCACTTCGTTTCCACTGTGATCGTAGACCGAGTATCCTTGGTATAACTCGCGTCTCCTCTCCGCACCGCACATCCGGGTGGGAGTCCAACATGGCTCGCATTAGCGTAGTACCGGACCGAGGGACTCCGCCTGAAATCATGTTTAAAAAAATATCAAAATATAAAATCATTAGTTTGTTCACTAAATCAGGAGTAAAAAGAGTCCGGCTTCGATGCACATCAACTTAAAGAGACTCGTGTATAATAATTATCTTCATTCGAAAACGTCACGCTTATATTTCAGATATTAGTCCTCATATCCTAGATACTGAGAGTTTTATACCAGTTTAGGTGCACAACCTCGAGATGTTGGTATAAGAAGCGCACTTTGATTCGTAGCCTAGCTAATAAAATTTTCTAAAATCATATGATGAACATACCAATAAAAATGAATGGAGAGTTTGCAGTTACATTGCCATGCGAGATTGGTTCCAATGGTGAATGAGACTCCATGTATCGCATGGGCCGAACATCTGAGGAGTGTGAGCTGCCACGATCAGAGTCGCTGAAATACTAAATATCAGGCAAGGAGGGCACATGTATTAAGGGCACAAGAGGTAGTTGCAACACAAAAACTACAGTGTAAATAAATTGTATGTATTATTTTGATTCTTATCCACTCTCAACAATTATAATGACATCGAGTTTCGTTACTTTGTAAGGGCTATAAAACATAATACGAATGAAAAAGCTCACCTGGATGATAAAAAGGTGTAGCATAAAAATAGAAATAGGCCTAGGCCAACGAGGGCTAGCGCTCTGGGACGACGCATACTGTCCGAGATGGGTTGCTGGGATGGTGGAGGCAGCAACGAAATCACGTTTGGGCTGAAATAGTAGAATTGTTAGGCTATAATAAAGTAATTATAAATAAAAGAATTCAATGAAGAAAATAAGGTAGACAGTTTTGGCATTGGTAAGTCACTGGCGGTGTTACATATGAACTTAAAGGAAAATGGGTTGATTTGGTGAAAAGCCTTGGCTTTCATTATGATAGTTTGATTGTTTTACTTCTTTGTAAGTCTTTGTGTTTGAAAGGAATGCAATAGCAATATCTTCATATTTGTTGCTACCACGCAATATCATACATACATTCGAATTGGTAAAATGCAATATGATTACCATAAGAATCAAAATGAGACAAATATTATAAATTTTTGGTAACAATTTTTCATATTCAATAAGCGTGTCCTATGGAATTTTGATGAAAGCACCAAAGTCAGCGACTACAACTTGATCATTTGTACAACTAGTCAAGAATTTTAATCAAGAATGGGCAAATGTAAAACAAAACATTGATCAACTTACTTTTATCACAAGATTATTTCACAATATTGCAATACTAATATAGTTAAAGTTTATAACAGGACAGTTTCCGCAGCCTCGTTTTAGTATATTTTACGAACTTATCTCGTAAGTGAATCAAAATCTCTCAGTGGATTATTAAAGCTTGTATGGAAACGAATTTGTAAGAAGCAAGAGTGGAAAACAAAGATACAATCTAGTAATGTTCTAGTTAGTATGAAAAGCTGGAAACTCGCCCAAATAGATCTTTCGAATACGCCAAGATGGGTGGGCACCGTTCAGATTTTTGTAACGAATGATAAAGAATCAGTTAATCAGAATAGATTGGATATAGATTGAATCAGAGGTGGTTATTCGGAAGGGCCGGGCCGGGCCGGGCCCGTAACCAGCTCTGGATTGAATAGTTTGAATATATTAGATTTAGTGAAAATCCATTACCGCATTTTACAAGATACAACTGCATTTTCGGAATCGAAATGTCAACTTGGTAACACCTCAAAATAATAATTGCGCGCCGAGAACGCGACCTCAAAACGGAATGACAACACGGGCGCAAGCAGGAGTACAATTTAGTTTTGAAGGGCAGTCTGGTGGATTGAATACGCGGAGAAAAGAAGCAATTTTATGTGTTGTTGACCTCAAATAGGGAAACGAATTTAATAAGGAATTCGGGAATGAAACTATTACTTTACTGGTATAGTTTATTACAAAAGCCAGGACTACCAGAAAAAAAAAACTAGGGGAACCGAAATCGTCAAAAATGGAACTTTTTGAACTGCGAATTCCCGCAATCGCCAAAATAGTTATGTTTTTGACGGTTCTGTGTCCGGGAGTCCCCAAAAACCAGAATGGGTACTATAAAATATTAAGGAAAAACCACAGAGTTTAAAGGTTCCTGGAGGCACCACTTTCAAAAAAACATTTAAAATCTGATCTTCATAGACCATTCTATGAGCACAAGCTACTCTCGTCCAAAATTAACGGCTCCACCGAATGAGGCTAATTATGTGAGGAAGAAAATCCAGTAAAATGAGTAATGAAAAGCCAACAGGAGTATGTGAGTAATGATTTACGGGAAGAAGAATAAGAGTCCTTCTAGACTTGTAATACGATATTCAAGGGAATTGTCCGTAACGAAAAGTTTCTGGGAACTTTTGTGGATCCAGGGCCCAGTGTACAGTTTTTGGAATAAACTATATAACTATTCTAAATACTTACAGCCAACAAATAGATTTTGTATAAAAATATTTTCTTAAGAATTAGCGGCTGCCGGCTGTCAATACTCGAAGCTGTCTCTAACGCTAGAAAAAGGCTAATGAAAAATGAATAGAAAAGTATTGTTATTTCAGCTATTTGCTATTATTAAGTTATATATTATTGAGTATTATGGTAACATATTTATTGTGTTCTTAGAAAACATAGGGAACCTTTGGTGTTACTCTTGAAAGATGTAGTTAGCACGAGAACATACTAGTCTAGTCGGGCCCGGACTTTAGGTACAGATTTTGTTAGGAGACGCGTTAATGTATATCTTAGAAATTTGAAAGTTAACCAATTTTTTAGCCTAACTTGGAAAATATGGAAATCTGAAAAGGCCTTTAAGGCCATCTTTCTTCCAAGGAATGATGACTATGGTATGTTTTATAAGTTTCGACATTTCTAGCGCGTTCAATGAAATGTTTGCTACCTATTTTTTAGGGATGTGATCAAAATTATTATTTGACTTTTAATCAAGAAACGTAATGCGAGATGCTTTTAAAAGATAGATTTATAAAAGATGATGGTTTTGTGAATGAATATGTCACGATGGCAACTGCATTAGTATAGCATTCTAATGTACTCGAGTGATAAAATAAAAACAATAACATATAAAAACATAATAAAAGATAGCGATTTTAAGTGGATGATGTTGGGCCATTAGTGACTTTTTATTGGATGAATGCCAAAAAGAGCTAATGAACCAAATACTTCTTCATTCAATGCTTACAAAATTTAAACCAAACAGTCAAATCATTTCATCCACTGCGCATTTTAAAATTCAGTTGGAAAATGATTATCGATTACAAAATAATATTACTCTAATGAATAATGAATAAGTTTAAATATGCACACGAACCAAAGAAGAACGTAGTGAAAACAAGAAAGCTGATTAAAACGGGCAAGACGCTGGCGCCAGACGGGTGGAGCGAAAACAAAACTAAAACTATAGTAAAAAAGTTAAAAACAATAATTGTAGAGGGAATAATGAGAAAATGTTGGCAGCGATAAGGGCGAACCAAATCAAATGTTTCTAATTGTGTGGTTCATTTCCGAACACGAAGCTGCAGGCTGTACTAGAATAGGTAGGATAGTAGCTTGGATATAGTAAAGTTTTAAAAAATATTCTCAGAAAATAGATTCGTCTTCACGGACAAAAAAAGTGTGGATCACAGATATTATAATTAATAGAAGATGAAAATCTGAGAAACATCGTAAACTATTCAAAACTAAAATCATAAAATGATTTTAAAACTATTTCTACTTATTTGCTCTGTTTTTACAGGCGAAGAAATAATCTGCTATCTAAAAGAACGGTCTCAAATCTCGAGTTCTTCTAGAAATTGTTTCCTTGCTATGCCGCTTAGCTTAAATAGGGCCGCATAGCGTTAAAGTGCAGAAAAATGAACCACCGACTGAAGGATTTGCACTCTTCTTAAGAGAAATGGTGAGAACCACAAACGTCTTTTTCTAAAACCTAGAACCCTTCGTAGAAAAACACTTTTTTGAAGTTTTTGCTATTAATAGAAAATAGTAAAGCAATATGTAGTTGATTTTATGAAAAGCAACTATGGCAAACAAGAATAACAGAAATAAGAAAATTTTGAACGCACGTTATGTTTTACTAATTCTGGTTTTCTTTACTTTGTTATAATAAAACCGGACCCCGTAACTGCATCGGATCATAAGGGGTCAAGATGCTTCAAAAAGGAATTGCTCTCGTGGATCAGTTATTTTATAGTAGAGATCCAGTGCTTTAGCTCCTTGGTTAGAGCAGCGGTCTCGGAATCCGCGAGGATTTGAGACTGTGGGTTCGACTCCCCGTAGCTGTAGAAGGCTTGGGAACCCAGCAGCTTATTTATCTTATGTTTCGTGCACCAGAAGATTTTGCTACGAGTGATACAGGAAGTAACGAGAAAAAAAAGATCCAGAATCGCTAAATTTGCTTACAATTAGCACACCAGCAACTTTCATACTTCCAATTATCAGTAAACTTCGAAATAATTTCGATAAAATATACAACCATATTTTTACATAGCATTCTTAGCAAGTTAAGTATAGAACTTAAAAAAAACTGTGCTGCCACAAATTTGGAATTACTTCCTTTTGCACTATATCCATTGCAATTGACACACTTCTTCATATATAAGGGACTCACTGGGGTACTTTAATTAAACCAAGTACTCAAATGTCAAGTAGTCTATCTAAAGTGTATCTACTTTTAAGCATCAAAGTTATGATAGATTTTCCCTTCTTGTGAACTAGGAGGAAAGCTAAAAAGAACTTCCGTAGGTAATCTCATTGTCAGCAGGGTTCCTTCCGTACAGGCCGGCCGCGGATATCATCTTCTAGAAAAAGAATCCTTAGGGGATTCATAGGAAACTGGTCGGTCTTCCATTTTGTATCAGAAACATGAAAAGATGAGCAACGGAAGTTCTTAAAATAAAGGAAAAATCTGAAATATTGGAAAGTTAACTAAGGCCAAGCATATGCAGAAAGCTTACATCTTTCCAGACCCCAAAGCTTACAAACCCAAAGTATAACATATAATTCCAAATAAGCTATCAAAACAGTGGAACCCAAAATTCGAAAACTGAAGTTTCATATTATTCCTTTTCCAGAAAACCATGCTAGCCGTTACAGAACGTGCACTGTGCTGTAAGGAACCACAAAACATATCCCTCATAAAATGACATAAAACAGTTTAGACTGACACTTAGGTTCGGCTTTTATCTAACAAACATTGCCGTGATCAAAGCACTAGTATGACTTGTTGTGCTAAAATATGGAGCAGGCACTAGATGGGACATATTGTGATCAGGCTGGCGGCCAGAGAATTCGGCCATGGCCGGCCATGGTCGGCTCTGGCCGTGGCCGGCCATGGCCGGCCATAAATCTGTTGG
>JAQGAV010004097.1:0-10999 GCA_034691345.1 Phasmarhabditis papillosa | reverse complement strand
TATAATTAGAATCAGCAAAATTAGCTCTTTCATCTGAAATTAACATTAAAAACCCGTGTCTAGGTACCTTTAAGTATAAAATATGAGAACATTCATAAATTGATTAAATTATGCTTGTTTTAGCATGATACGACACTAGCCGCCCTACTAGCCGCTATGGGTGTATTCCCAGAAATGTTTCCCCGCTACGCAACTATGGTAATTGTAGAGATGCATACCACCAACGGAGAAAATGAAATTAAGGTTTCAACGTAGAGAGAATAATCCAACTAATCACGTACTATTTAGCTATTCCACAAAAATGAGACTGACTCTGAAAATGTCTACGAGTTTGCTATGCCAGACTGTCCAGTTCCCTGTACACTGTCCAAACTTTCACGTGTGGTCGAGAACTATGTGCCCACCCAATGGGAAAACGAATGTGGTCTCGCACAGAAGCCCGTTTCACTGCTACCTTACATAGGTAAGTGTTAATTAGCTAAGAAACTAACTATTCAGAAGCGCTCACTGTCGTAACTAGTCTTTAACATTGCTCAAATTTATTGAAGTATTCTATTAATGAAACTTAAGGGGAAAGTATTCTATAATTTATATTTGTCATTGACGTTTTACATTGCAGTTACAATTTGCGTTCTATCTGTTACGAGTGCAGTTCTGCTGGGAATTATAGTTTGCGATGTTGTTCTTAAGAGAAGACGTCTTTACGAAGGCAGAGAACCGTTGATGGAAGATGAAGCTATATGATTACAACCTATCTAGAACAACACTATATAGATATATATATTCTCTTAGGTGAACCTCATTAGTTGCCCATTGTTATAGCCTTATTATGTGGGTATACCTAATATATTGAATGTGAACTCTTTAATAACTGTGATATATTTTTAATCTAGTCCTAACTGTGATTCGATTTTCCTAACTAACTGAATCTAGTCATACATTTTTGCATTTTTTTACCAGTTATTTTTGTTTTATATATTTTGCCCAAACTCTTTTTAATGAATTTATTTAAATCACCGTGCATTATTATTAAATGAGTATGAACAATAGAATACAATAGAATACGGTAAATGTTGATGAACATACCACATGTTGACAGAATACAAAAATAGCTGTAGTTTAACAAAGGAGGACAATAAAAGAGCTACAGATAGTACATAGACGTGTTTGCCGTGCCTAGAGCTTTGCGTCGCAACCGTGTTAGCCAAACCTTGCATCAAGACGTTGCTATGAATGGTATAGACTATTGTAGGCCGTACACAAAATCATACATACGCGGAGTTGGTGTGAGCCCAGATTTTTCGAATGCAGTGCTAAGTTTGCATGAAAATGTAAGGGTACGATTAAAGACGAAAGTCAGCAGTTGCAGCCCGTAACTGTAGTGGTTGAAGATGTGAAAGTGGAGCAATTTTCTCCCGATTTAGGGGTAGATGGATTATGAAGGCGGTGTTAAATTCCAGAAAATACGCAAAAACAGGTAGACGATCTCGCATATGGTATGGTAATAGAACATGGATGACCTCATCTACTAGATAAAGGGAAATAAAAGTAGAGTAATTTTAAGATGAGCTTATCTCGGATGTGGATGGTCAGCTAGAAAACTAGATTGAAACTATATCACCGTAGTCATTTTATATGAAAGTATGTAAAGTATAATTACAAAAATGTACATTGTTTACAAAATATATTCGGTTAAACAGCTTGCAGCTCGTAACATTAACTAAACAGCCGCTAGAATGCTAGCTTTACCGATTTAGATGTGAAATAATGTATGTGTACTGGCGGATGATTTGAGAGATTTCAAATTGAAAAAAACTTAGTGGGTGGGCACTTTTGAAAGGTTTTAGAGTAAAATGAATGTGCTGGCATGTCGTTGAGCATCACGTATCTGACATAATAATGAATGTATAGCGAAAGACTGCCGTTATACGTAAAGCAGAAGACAACGACAGAACCTTAAATAAAATATAAATGATTATTTAAAATATAAAAATAAAACACACACACACTAAAGACTACAAATGTGGTTAGTTTCGGGTATCTACTGTTCACTACGAAGATTGGCAGCGCCTCAAAAGGGGGGGGGGGGGCTTTCTTTTATCCGAACGAGGTGTTTTGTTGACGGGATCTGGGAAGAATAATAAAGAAATAAAAATAAAGGAATTGTTACTGGGTGGTGACATAACTCGTATAGACTTTAGTGAGACTACAAGTAAAGTCTTGCGCTGTGTCTGGATTAAAGAAGACTTGACCTGTAGAATGCATATTTATATATTTATATATATAAAGTACATTATTTGTTGGAATAACAAAAGTTATTGATTGGTACATTTTAACAATTAATCTACTGGGGATCTAAGGGGTACGATGACTACATGGGACAAACGGAACTGGTCTATGCACCGTCAATAGTATTCATGGGAGGTCTACTACAGCTAAAAGTAACCGGGTTTATACAATTTAATACATAATTATATTTAAAGAAAGGGGGTATAGTTAGTTAAAATGACACAGTAGTGGGTGTTCTTTTAGTAGTACCGGGATTTTGACCCAAAAGAGTTTACTGTAAGGGAGGGCCAGTAACTTTATGTTCGACTAAATAACTTTATATAGATAAAAATATAATTAAATTTAACTTTTGTTTAAACAATCTGCTACATTTTAGGTTGTGTGGGGTAGGGCGATTTTGATTAAAACGACTACAAAATGAGGAAAATTGGTTGATCATAGAGTAGAAGACTATAGAAGCAATATAGACAGTTTAAACATCAAACCAGCATTCTCAATATAGTTCAGAAGCAACGAAATGACTCGCGTTGGTTTGGGGGGTCCGTCTGTATAAGCAACATGGGAGGTAAAAATGGCGATCAACCAAGGTGTGGATACATGGTCTAAAAACAATATCGTTAATTCATTTTTGTTAGGTTTGAAAATATAATTTTTATAGTTTGTGCATGTACACGATTACAATTTATACAATGAAGTTTTTGTATTTTCAAGTATAGCCTTTTATATAGCAATGACAATATCATCTAACTATATCATATAGTGCTAGAACACAGGTACGGCTACAAACATACCATAAAAGAAGAAGATAAACTATGTGCATCAGCAATATGGGTGGTCTTTAATATGGATAATTAGTGGTCTAGACCTTGTGATGGAAGCTGTGCTGTAGAGGTTGTGCAGATAGATAGAGAGGAGCATCCGGCTGGAAGCCCTGCATTCCATACATTGCAGCTGCTGCGTCTGATAACTAGAAGAACATAAATGAAAGATAGAAGGACTATATTGGACCACCCAAGAACACAAATAGACCACACACGAAGTCGCATAGAAATGTCTGGGGTGGCCCAACACTATGTGCACAAGCTTTCAACTCTCTTAGAACATCATAAGCATTTTGAATAAAGCCTAGCCAAACAAATAACTATTTCTTTTTTAGAAAACGAAAAACTAATAAACTGAGTAAGTAAGGAACATATTGTGTCGGTTTCCTATATTACATAAGCCAGACTTTAGTGACTAGTTTTATATTTAAATATAAATAATGTTATATTATATAGTTTTGTTTATAGGCTACCTGTTGACGTCCAGCTGTGCTTGCAGCACTTGGCGAAGTTGGTAGACCCGAAAAGTTAGGAAGCTGACTGTACACTGAAAATAACAATATTATATTTATTAATATTAAGATAGAACAATAAAATATTTAGTAACAAACGTACTGCTGTTTCCGATACCAGGATATAGGAAATTGCCGAAACCAAGACGAGGAAGGTATGTTGCATAGGCTACAATTAGTATAGGTTACAGTAGTTTCAATTTACATCAATTATTGTCGTCGACTGCAGTCTGGGCCTGGTTTTGGGTATTACCCGGGCTTCCGAATTGTGCGTCTTGTGAAAAAGCCCTGCCGTGTTTTTGGATAGAGGCAAAGGCTGTTTGCATGAAACAATATTTTCGGGGACTCGGCTGAATTAACGGTTGAACATTTTCCGACCTTTCAAAACAAATTATTACTTACCAAGTAGCTGCTCTGGTGGAAGACCGTAAAGGTTGCGTGCGGCCGCGGCGCGTGATTTGTTTAACTGCATAGGCAGCATCACCTAAGATAATATATATTTATGAATATAGAACTAGGCTAATAAACTACCTCCTTCGGCTGGGCCTTCTTACATTCCACCATTTTGCCGTTTATCTCATGGAAATGTATCTCGCACACCTTATCTGATACTTCTTCATTGTCAAAAGTCACAAAGCCAAAGCCTAAAATATATATATTTATATTTATACATAGTCTTTTCTTTTGTTTGGAAATAAAAATACTTTTCTATACTTAGATATATTATAAACGATACCTCTGTGTCTTTGGGTTGTCTTATCAAACATAAGCATTGCGTCTTCAACCTAAATCTTTAAGTTGTATACATACTGTAATGGTTTATTTTGCATTTGTTAAATATTCTAGACCACCATGACAGTTATTTAAAGAGAAAACTCGCCTTGCCGTATTGTTCAAAGTACGATTTCATGTCTTCAAGGGTTGACGAAGCCGATAGGCCACCAATAAACACTTTTTTAGTCTTTGTAACCATCTAAATTATATTAGTTTATTTGAATATATGTAAGTACAAACAAAGATAATTTCTCTAGCATACTTCCTTCTCTCACTGTTATATAAATATTAAACAACAATATTTAGAATATGTTCATTTCTTTTAGGGTTATGGTCAGGCATTCGCATTTTACACAATAAGTTTTAGAGTGAAATTCGTGGTAAGATTTATATTTAACCATTTAACAATATCTATTATCTAAAGTGAAACCCATAATATTGTTATAGAAAGAGAAAGTATATGAGAGTATATTAATTGACTCTTACCGAGTTTGATGTGACTGGATATCCTACGATGGTGGTCAAATTCATAGCTAACAATAGTTAGAGCTAATAAAGATACAAACACTCGCTACTTATAATACCAGACAGAATTTAGCTAAAACTAAACACAAATAAATTTAAGAATAAAAAAAGAGTCTTTGTAATTGTGAGGAACATATTGTTATGTAACATAGATGAAGTAGAAAAACAGGCAAGATTAGCCCCCCTAACAGAGAGATTTGTACCAATAACAACCCTAACCGGTATTTTTAAAGGAAGAAAATAAATTACAAAAATATAGCCTTTGCTCTGAGACAGCTATGATTCGAGTTAACAATAAATCAAGTAACTAAAAGTAGGCGGATCTTAACATTTGCTTCAGTCTAATGGTAGAGTTTTGAACAAAGTAAATTTGTTTTATGATAGTATACAATAATATTATAGTATATTTTCTATGCTATATCTAAAGTGAGGCTTACATCTAGTTGCTACTTAGCTAGGTAAGTAAGGTGGCTGGCAATAAGCGGCAAGCTCCATGGGTGGTCCATACTAACTTCCGGTAGAGCTCGACAATTATGTCACACTCACACTATGCACAAACCCCTATTCTAACCCTATATTTTAAACTGCTCTCTTTTAAGTGAACTTGTATCACGGCTCGCCAAAAGAGATAACGAGATTAAAGGACTGTGTTCTCATTTTTAGCTTCAAGTTCATTTTCACGGAAACCTTTCAACCAAATCATTCGAAAAAACTCAGCCGCACAGATCCAGCTATGATGTCTCTAATGATATATAAATGAACAAGGATTTCTTAACATAATAATCCAGGATTTGCAATTTAAGCTTCTTTGTCCCTTTTCTTTGGGGCGCGGAGCCGTAGTTCGTTTTATCGGTAAAGGCGCTTGTAAATTAACAGTAAGACAGTAATATATAAATGTTTTAAAGAGTTTCTTAATATCGCAATGGGTGGCAGTCGCACCATCACATATGTGGGGAGGCTATTGACAGAAAATTGGCGTAATATTCTATGAGGACAGGAATAAACCAATTAGATTCGACCGGAAGTGCCTTATAGAAAGCTGGCAAACAGACGACCACCCATGTAGTTAGAAGTGGAGCGAATAAATCGAAGAAACTAGGTGGTCCCTCATTATAAAAAGCAAGTTCAATAATATATAAAGAACATATGCTTCTCAAGCCTTTTATACTAAAGCGTTCTTTGTTGATATTTTTATAGATTTATATTGTTTAGTTCTAACAACCATACTGTTTGTGTATAACTGAAATTCAACAAAGCTAACGACTGTTAAAAAAAGTTAAAACTAATCTGATTGCTAACTGCATAATATTTGTTCTTATAAGAAGTAAAGCATAGACAAATGGAGGTTTAAGAATAAGAATGGGCTGGTCGGTGGAGGGGGCCCTCTTTTACATTTCAAATAACATCATAATCATGCACGGCACCTCAAATCGCAGCTATGGGGGCACTCGAGGCAGTAGCTGAACAACTTTAATCCCGCACAGACGCTTATAAAGCCGCCGTTTATTAAAAACAGACATTCACTACAAACAACTAGGTTATATAATATCGATTAACTATATGCAGAAAGTATGCAGGTTTTAGGCTCTCTGTTGAAAGGGAATTAAATCCCTGCCACGATTGTAAGAAAGTTATAAATAAAATATAGTGTTATGGGTGGTCTTCAGGCAGATTGTTACTGCTGGCCGACTGCCTGGGTGGCAGTCATAACATAACAATTGTGGGAGGTCTGATCTAGAAATCTGCAGTTTCATAACCTGTTTGTGCATAACAACAACAAGCAGTTACATATTATTTTACATCAAAATAAGAGAATAAAAGAAGAAGCACTGCTATATCCAGACCACCCACCAAGATTAGACTTTTAAACATTTTAACAATTCTATACCGAGTTGAACACATAATTTCAGAAACAAGGAAGTTCATGAAAGACAATTACATATGTTGAACTATAATATAGTCGGATTCAAAACGAATAATGGAATGTAGAAAATTATTTACAAGCCAAGCGCAATTGCGTACAAGCAGTTTTGGCTTGAAAATTATTTTCTGCATTCCATTATTCGTTTTGAATTCGACTATAATTTAGTTTGTAAAATATTTATAATGTTTCATATCAAATATATCTAGCTGGGTGGTCCATTTAGGCTAAGTTAAGAGGCAGGGCGGCGGCTCTTTTCGAGGCTGTTTCTATAGATTCATATGAAGCAATTATAATGGAAATTAACCACCGCCGCACTCTCTAAACCTACAAACAACACTTATTTGTTTAAAGTAAAATAAAACTTAAATTATTCTAAAAAATAGATTTTATACGCGTGTGACAAAACTGGGTGAAAGTAAAGTGTTCGCTATTGCTTTAGTGAAAAGAGAAGGCTTTGGCTGTCTGGGTGGTCTGGAGTTAGGCCCAATTCCAGTCAATCCCCTGTCATACATCACAGAGTCAATACTCCGGAAATATCAAATGACCACACATACACAGAATTATTGCCCCTCCACGTAACATCCGGCCACCCTAATGAAAATGAAAAAGTTGCATGGGAGGTATGGGAGAATGAAGTCGCTAACTACAGCGAATACAACTAAACATTGCGGAGATTTGATTACAAACATATAAGTTTTTAGAATAATGATGTGACACTTCGAAGAAACGTAAAGTCTATGGCTAGGTAATTATCAAAGTTTTTGTAGAAATACGAAGAACCTCCTGCAATTAGCAAGCGTTTAAGTACGATCTAGGTATTCTCGTCGGTAATTATCATTTGCTGTTTGGGTGGTCCAATAAAGAGTATGGGGGAAATGGTTGGGCCTGACATGTCACGACAATGTGCACAACACAACACTACCTTTCAACAACAAACAACACAAAAAACTTGTTTAGTCGTCCGTCGAGAGGCCGTGACGGCGTCACCCGACACGGCACCCTAGGCCAGCAGCCACACGGCCACCTAAATGATGCCAGCAAAGGGAACCGTCAATCGGAGAACGGGGTCGATGGCATTTTAAATTAATTTAACATTTTCTAAATAATCTCATTCTCGATATTAATTAACATAATAAAATTATAGGTTAACAATGAGTTTATGCAATCCGTGCCTTAGTTGTTAGGGACCATGCTGTTATAACTATTATATTATATAAATATATGTTTTATAAAACAACTCTCATTCTTTCATTCACTCTCTATATGTGGATACTTACCTTTGCTTGCGCTCTCTTTGGGAAGGCCACTTTCGGATCAATCTGCAAAACAACAACAACTATTAACTAGAATGGCAGTTTATTCGATGGGGGGCCAAGGGTGGGGGGACGGCAGATCTACGTCCGATAGAAGACTTAGCAAAATGGGTGGCAGTATATTAAAGAAAAATTAAAGTGGTCCGGTTAAAAACTTATTTATTTTGAGAATTTGTCAAGTGCTTAGGGTGTCTTTAATTTGACTAGCCTATATAGGAAATATGTCAAAAACACTATTTGAGACTGGAAAAAAAGAAGTTTTGCTGAAAATACTAGGATTTAGAATGTGTGTTAAAGACTCGATGTGAGAGCTTTGCTAAGACAAACTCTGCTAGGGATAATTAACGTCTAGGGTGGCCATCAATCGAGAAAATGACAAAACACCGCGTAATATAGCAGGCTTAAATGGAATTAGCTCTATTTAAAAGACTAAATAATAAATAATTTGAATCCCATGTTTCGTTCAAGATTGAATTGTTAGTCTCTGATAAAGGCAAATTCAGAAAAGAAATTACTATTAAAATACTTTTGAATATTAAGATTACTGTTTATAGGCGTTCATATATATCCTAGGCGGGAGATAAAAATGGTAAACGCATTAATAGTCAGGGAGGTCCGCGATAATGAAAAGGCGCTAATAGGTTAACAATGCTAAAGAGAACACAAACAAGACAACCGCACCGCCCGAAATGCTGCGAACAGTCAACCACCCACCGACAAAATTAGTTTTTAAGCAGTTTTACTACATACAGAGATTGCAAACTTTTTGTCAGCAATAACGGGGAGCGGTGGTTTTATATAATAGCGATGGTACGTTCGTTTATATTAAAGTCGCCCTAAGTTATAGGTAAAAGAAAGCGCAATTCATTATGTTATGTTTAAAAATTTAAAGAATAAATAGTTTTACTTCTCTAATTCCCAAATGGCTTCCGAATACGATAGTACCACGCATAAAGCCTAGCCCTGTCAGGGGACTATTTTTGACAAAATCTGAAGAATAAGCCAAAAAATGCCGTGTGCAATAGAGGCTACAAGTCAATTTGAGTGCGTTTACAGCATGTGTGGCCATAACTTTTATTTAGCAAACCGGCTGCCGACATAACGGCTAACGGCTCGCCCCAACCCGCCAAATGCACCTCAGTTATTTAACCAATGAAGCGGAAATATGATGTTCGAATAATAGTTACGTGTTCTATTTAACTTATAAGAGCCAACGATGCTTATATTTGATATTACAATTAGCAAACAACCGGACCACCAAAGACGTTTATAATTATTTAAAAGGTAGGTCGGTAACAAACCTTCTTCCCATCAAGCTCGTGCTCGTCCTCGGCTAACACTTTATCTACACTAGCTGGATCGACAAAAGTAATGAACCCGAAGCCTCTAAAAATATAAAGCTTTTATAACTTTATTATTCAAATATCGCCATGCTTTAATATTAATATAACCATAAATAGCCCACCTTGCCCGTTTAGTAGTTGGATCCCGCATAACCATGCACTCGTTTACTTCACCAAAGCGTCCAAAATAATCCCGTAAATTTTCGGCCGTAGTCTGCCAGGACAGACCACCAATAAACATCTTTCTGTAAATAAGATAGTTGAAAGTATTGCTAAAATATGAACTGTCACTTCTATTTTTGTATTTAAAGGGACTGTGACACGGTATTTTCATGTTAATTTCAGTCAACAGATCTATAATAAACTTAAAATGTAGCAAAAAGGTCAACTTTTGATGCTTTTATCGGCCAAATACTAAATCATGCGATTAATATACCATATCGGTGTATAGCCCCTATATACCTTGTCACAATCCCTTTAAACATAAGATAATAATTAAACTATAATAATCAAAGTTGGGCGTTTGCGCCGGATCGAAAAAGGGCCCGTGCTTTAAGGAAAAGCCGGCCTACCCCATTGGCGTGCCGGGCCTCCCAACTTCATTATTTAGTATAAGATAAAGAGGATAAAAACTTGCCCTGGATCTTGAGTCTGAGAACCATCATCTGAGTCGGCATTCAAGCGGGCTTCTTCCTGATGGATACTGTCCCCCGCGGGTGAACCCCCGTCGTGATTGTCCATAGCTACTTTATGAGATACAATGCGGTGTTGTACTGTATTAGTAGAGTGCTGATGTTGATCTGATACCTATAATAATAATAATAATAATAATAATAATAATAATAATAATAACAATAATAATAATACTATATTATACAAACAGACTTTAGTTACATTTACTATTATTAAGGGCACAGTGGTTAAATGCTTAGCCTCATAAATAGTATTTCTAATATGTACAGTTGTTTATTATCCTCTTAACTTTAAGTCTTTTGTTATTTTTAATACTAACCTGTTTTGGTGGTGCTTTGCTATTAACACCAGTTGTTGAAGAAGTAATACCAACTACACCTCTGAAAGTAATTAAATTAATTAATAAAAAGTAGTTTAGAATATTTTAGATTCTTGTTAAGACTTTATATTTCTAGTCTTAAATTATTCCCAAAATATTTTACAATATTCTTTAGTTATATATTGTAATGATTTATAACTATAAACACGGTAGGTTAGGTATATTTATTATTGATTTAATTTTAGCTTGTTTTCCATTTGATGTGTGATAGGGTAACGTCAAAACAAGGTAGGGTCAACAAGCATTCAAAAACAGACTTATCACTCATGGTGGTCCTAGAATGACCACCCAAATAGTATAGTTAGACAGTAGGAATTATTGATCGTTATATTTTACTACAAGAGTTGCAAAATAATTTATCAACCTAGTTAAAATAATATCGATATATATATATATATATATATATATATATATATATATATATAT
>JAQGAV010004096.1:0-11004 GCA_034691345.1 Phasmarhabditis papillosa | reverse complement strand
TACAGATAAATGATATAGAAAGACAATATTAAAAAATTGGACATGCACAATTACCAGGTTTTGAGAAAACGCTGTTTGAATTTTTCGAATTGGCATAACTACACGTAATTTTAGAAAATATATTATTTAAAGCAGATAGCAAGAAACGTGGCATCTTTAGCTATCGAAATGTATAATAATCATTGTAAAAATCTTACTCCGGTCATGAGTTATGAGCATTGCAAAACTGCACCACTTTTCGGAGGTTACTGTATTTTTGCGTGCCAACATTAGCCTTTCAGTGCGCGCCGAGAAAAGGGGCGTGGCTGCCGGTCTCTAGTTACAGTTTCAATTTGCATTATCCGTAACTTGCTTAAAATTGTAGTTTTTTTTCACATAATCCATCATATAGTTAACGCACTTCCAGCCAAAATCATATATTTAAATTTCAAAAATGTTTATCCTCTGCGATTTATGTGTCGTATGATATTTAGGAGCGACCGTTCGTAACTTGGCAATCGCGTTTGGCCATAGCCAAACCGAATTTTGAATACAAAATCGAATATTTACTTATTTGTAACTCGCTAACCTATGAATGAATTTTTCTAAAAAATTCTTTCATAGGTTCTCTACAATCTGAGACAAAGTTCAAGATTGTCCACCCATGTCCCTTTAATTTGATAGGTAAGTACCTCAAAGTAGTCTTAAAACCAAGATAATTGAGTCTTTATATATTTTGATGATTTTTCACCATACTGAATGCATGCGCAACGGTCATGTGAAAACAATGACTGATGCCTCCGAACAGACATATAAATAAAATTTTCTCTAATATCTGTAAACGGATTAATATATTTGACTAAGACTGGTATATTTTAAACAGATTCGAAAGTTTTTTTACAGTTCATTAAATTTGCTTGAACTTTTAACTTGAATGATATATAACATTGGTACTCCATTAAAAACCAACCCAGTCGTTTTCAATCGAATAAAACCTTTGAAACCCTCGTTTTTGCAATAAAATTACCAAATAATGGGGCTGTCCGGTGTTTGACCGTTGCTTGATGATTACCGACTTCCACAGGTAGCTCCCGGGCCGGGCGTGGGTGCCCGCCGGCCGCCCGACCGGCCCATCGCTCGCGGGCAGCTTGATGAATACGGCTACAACATATTCCACAGAAAAAAATCGCCTATTTCAGATTAGAACGCGGCGAGCTGTGCCATCAATTTATTTTGCCGTTCTTGAAAAAATACCTATTATATCAACAGACATTAGCAACACAGTTTATTTCATACAAATTAAATACATTACAATGATAAATAATATCCAAATTTGAACGAAAGAACAGAAGCGTAGCATACCAAATGTAATAAGCTTCAAAATGAGAAATGGATAAATGCTTATAACAGAAGGCATCACAGTACAAGGCTCCACAAACATAGCAACGAGAGGGAGTACGCAAAGTATATATAGAACCTGAAGCACGGTACAGCAGTCATCAGAGATAACCTATCACAAAAAACATATAATCAGAAATCTGTACAACTCTGTATAAGTACACATTCAAAATAGAGTACTAGCTATGGAAATAATAAATAAGAAACAATAAAACACAAATCTTGGATAACTCATGGTGCGCTTTACTAATGACATATCAAGAATGACTAGCACTATAGAATGTACAAATCATTATTTACGTTCGGATAGTCAAATTACAAGATTAGCCTATTTCAAGCAACCAATTGTTTTTGTTGATGTTTGCTGGGAACGTAGTGTCCGTTGTGAATGGACTGAAAAAATACATCATTGCGATAGGAAACATTTACCAACTTTCAAACGCATCAGTTCCTGGCATGCCGCATGAAAAGTTTCATAAATTGTAGTAAGTGACCTATCATTAGTCATGGACAGCAATCTTTCGAACATCTATAAAACCAGATAATAAAGTGAGTAGCAAACAAAATACCGAGGAAAGTTGCTGGGAGACCGTGCCATCATTTGGGAAAGAACGATCAAATTGAACAACCGCAGGATCAACAGGATAGGACTTGGGAACCAATACACGCAATGGAGCGCACATAATCTAAATAAGCAGTAATAGCCTAATTACTTAGTAATGTACGTGAAATTTGTTTTGTAATTTGCTTACCACCCTGGAGTCAAAACATATCATAGCATCAGGACATTTTGATGATGAAGGCAAGCTTTCTGCATCCGCTCTCCAAGATATTTTGGAAAGTTCCTGACTAGCTTTTTCTGACATAGTCCACTTCTGCTTAGAATCAAATTCACAATTAATCTATAAAAAATAATCTCTCGGGGTTACGACTAAATAAACCTGGATTGGAGCGTTAACGTCAATATTTGAGCCAGTTGTTTCTATGGTCCCATTGAAAAAGGACACCGAATTATCATACACACTGGAGCTACTAGTAAACTCTTAAAAAGGTGATCATTAAACCACATGAAGAAACAGCTTACCATTGCCAAATTTTGCCCGCTTAGTTTCTACAGGATAGCCATCCTGCTTTCTTTTACGATCAGGGTTCTGTGAGAAGGAGGTAGAATTGCACAATCGAAGTACTTCATCAGGAACTCTGGAGAAAAAAGATTAGTTGCAAGTATTTTCCTATACCTGATGAACTGGTCGCGCACATCTTCCCAGGGATCTGGAATTCCAACGCTAGGAACATCTATAATATAATGTATGATTAAAAAAGTATTAGCCTAACCATTATCTGCCCACTGTCGCAATTCATTTGTGAGACTGGAGCCGAGCGAATTTTGATCCAGTAATCGCACAGAGGGTACAATGGCTCGGCGAAGTTGTTCTGCAGTGACATTATTTCTAATAAAGAAAGCATTCAGTGTTGTAAAAATTGAAAACCGTTTGTATTCCAAAATTTCAATTAGTTTGTCGAATCCAGGTGGCGTATGTTTCCCATCCAAGACGAAACGCTCCCTCAGTCGAATGAGATCAGCTAGATATTTTGTCCTGATTTCCTCGCGCTTAATGTGCATGTAGAAAAAGACAAATGGTTAAACTTACAGCAATATTTAATTCAGCCAGATGTTCCCCTGACTGAACTGAATTTGGGTGTTGTGGCCCGGTTTCACCGACACTACCCGGTTGCGGCAATGATACGCTTTCTGAAAGTTTATATATAGCGGCAAACAGAAAACAATAACCGTACGTGGTGTATTTGGTTGATTTGCTGTATAGGACTGTATTTGTTGCAGGTGCACTTGACCATGATGTTGTTGGACTTGGTGAATAGGTGCTTGTCCAGGCGAAGCACCTGTAGCTGTTGGTCCTACGCTAAGATTTGCGGGCGACGGAGCCATCATTTGTTGGCTATGACTACCAGGCTGTGCAACCTAAATTCGTGAAGAAATTAATAGTACGAGCTAATCAGGTATGTACTTGTGGGCTTGCGACCGGAGCCAGTGATTGTGGAGTCAGCCCCTGAGACTGCATGTGCATTCCTGTATGCGACGCAACCACAGAACCTGATGTGCCAGAAACTTGTGAAGATATAGTTTGCGTAACTGACGATGGTATCATACTAGTTGTCTGCATGGGCCTCCTGAAAAAATAATAAGCATCACCAGCAGTGTGCTAAAAATGTTCAGGAACGTACATATTTGAATGTTGTTGCATGGGATTGCTTATCATCTGTTGTCCGAGATGCTGCTGATTCATATTCTGATGCTGAGGAGCCATTGGAACATTATTATAAACAGCACCAGAAGGCATTACTCCTCTTGTAAGCTGCTGGTGTGAAGGGTGCATACCTAATAAAATTTAAAACCTCTAGCTATATATATATATATATAACATACCTTGCTGAGGCATTCTACTTTGATTTTGAATTACGGCCATTTGACTCATGTATTTGCTTTGCAGGAGACGCTTCCTCTCAGGATTTGCCTCTTGTTGTATATTCGTTTTCCAGTCAAGGGGCATGCGGTTCATCCTATTTGAAAATTTATAAGGCTCTACTAAAATAATAAATTACATTTCCACCATATACTGCTGTTGCTGCTGCTGCATTGGTTTGGAACTTGAATGCATCTGCATTGACGGCTGTGAGTACATTTGCCCTATTTCATGCTTATTAAATTATTAAGGGTGCCTTGTACCTTGAGGATGCATGGGAGCCTGTTGAGGCATCGTTCCCTGTTGGGCATACATTGGTCGAAAATTCTGCTGCTGCATCATCTAAAAACACATAATTATTGGATAATCACGACTAAATGTACTGACCATCCTTTGTTGCTGTTGCATATTTATTTGCTGCTGTCCCATTGGCCCGGGCATCATATTTCCCACAGAACTCATACTAGTCTGCTGACCAATTGGTGCCATACCAGTCTGACCATACTGTTGGGATACACCATTACCTACGAATATATTGTAAAAAATAACATAAAACCGCGTACCGGCTCCTCCGTAGTTCATGGTGTCTACTAACACGAACAGAAATACAGACGCGAAGGATATGTAAACACCTATCCCAGATGCACTAATGGCCTCGACACTTGAATTTGAAGACCAGTAGTAGCACCAAAATATGAATACCGGTTAAACCCTAAAAACTGTAAACGTAGGAAACCTAGTTCGGACGAGACGTGGAAAAATATATTTTCAAGACGAGTTTAAGTCACCAAAGACTCCCCCTTACCTTAAAAATTAACTTTTTTCAGAAGGTGTGAATAACAAAACAAAGGGGTTTCAATGGAAAAAGTTTAAAAGTACCAAATTGTTTTATTTGATTTTTAAGCGTTCTGTCTCAATGATAGCCGCAGGCCATACGACACTACGCCCAGCAAAGTTTTCTAGTGATAGTATGCTTTCTTTTGTTTATAATAGATTCAACACAGTGATTTTCCTATCCTTTGTTGCTATAGTAAACTTGTCTTTTGATAAATATAAGCAAATTTAAAAAGTGAATTTCATGATGAATATTCGAAAAATGATGATATTTTTCATAGATTTCGCAAGCCTGTGCGGTGAACCTGAAAACAGTAACGACTAGGGAGATGGTAATAAGTATGAATGTATACTAAAGCTGACAAAATTAAATACCATTAAGGTAAGAATATAACTCCCATAAAAACATCAGTCGATTGAAATTTTGGACGTTCACGCGAGGTTACACCGAACATGAGTAAACTGACTAAAAATAATCCAGAAACCATTCCTTTTATGAAAATAATATAATAAGCCTTAAAATAATAGAACACCTTACATACTGCCTGTCGTTTTCAACTTCTACCAGCAGAGCAAGTGTTTTGCAATGGGGCGAAAAACGTACTAAACGAGGTTCACTTCAGTGAGCAACATTCGGTTCCAGATGAATATGACGAAGCTAACATTAATGCAGGCCAAAACACGTCACAATACATATAAAGAGTAACCACCACAAGGTTTATAATTTATTTGAGTTCATTTTTGGTGTAGGGTCAATAAATTATAATCTACTTACTCTTTATTTGTATTATGACGTGTCTTAGCCTGCATGAATTTTAGCGTTATTATAGAAAAACAGAAATTTTGAATTATGTCTACTAAAATTTAAATTCTTATTGAGCGTTCTATGCCTCCTCAAGGAAGTGAAACTTGTTTAATGCTTTTCGCGCCCCATCGCAAACGACTGCTTCGCAGGTACAGTTTGAAAACGACATGCACGATGCATGGTTTATTGTATATTTTATGGTTTATTATATAATTTTAATAAAAAGAAGGGGATTTTTACTTCTTAGATGATTTCTTTTCAATTTACTCATGTTCGGGGATAGCCCCTTGCATGATAATGGACGTTCGGAAGTTCATTCGGCTGTTCTTTGCGGGAACATGTATATATGTATGTTTAGGTTTTCATGTTTGCAGAAAATAGTGTGCATATTTTATATACTTTACATTGTGTCCTTACCGTATAGAATGCTATGAGTTTTAGGAGCTTTAGTATACATTAATCCTTACTACCATTTCCTTTGTCGTTGATGTTGCAGGAGGTTGACCGCAGAGGTTGGTAAATACGATAATAAATATCATCCGAGTTCGGATGCTCATCCTGAAAGTTTACCATAGCAACAAAAACGGGAAAAATTACTAATTAAATATACTATAATCAAAAAGAGCAAATTATCACGAATGGGTGTCGAATGGTCTAACGCTGGCATTAAGAGAGAACGCCTGAAAAATAACTGAAGTAGCAGAACCAAATTTCAACGGAGTACGATTTGTATTTTACTCCGTTGGCATCCGTTTTTCGCTACCTGAACATATACTGGGGTGAATTTATGATCTGAAACGACGTCTGCAAGAAGTAAAAGAAGGACGTCAAACTCAATCCACACAGGTCCCCAAACAGTTTTCCAGACGATTTCAAACCCTAAGGGGGTACCCTCGTGAAAAATCTTTCTTTTGGGGCGATTTGGAATGATTTTCACGTCTCAGCGGAGCTATGATAGGAAAAAAATTCAACTGTCTTCAAGGTAAATCGGTTGAGAACCGAGGGACAATATTAAAAACATGAGCTTTTTTTTAAATTCATCAACAAATAACATAAGAATCGTGTCTACAATAAAATTAACTTGAAACGATGTAAAAAACAACAACAACAACAAAAATAACAATTCGACGAAACATAGGATAGGGCTCTATTGATCAACAATGTAAAAAAGATTTACATTAAACAATTAACCGGATAAAAGAACTTCATGTCTAAAGTTTAAATTTAGAACCACCATTCTCAACCTTCTCTGACTTGACTTTCTTTTTCTTAGTAGTCTTTTCAGTTATTTCCTAAAACAGTTTTCAGTAATGACAACTACCGAAATTTACCTTTCGAACAGTGTCTTGTAATTGATTGAAGAAGTTACTGCTCTTCAAATTTGCATTTGTAGAGGAGTTAGATTGACCAGGATTTCCTTGCGTGATTTTATTTTTCTTTTCGACTTGACCAGCAAGGGCTTGTTCACCCAATACCATTACCATACTTCTAAAGACGATTAAGAAGTTTTTATTGCCAAAACATCCTTACCTCTGCTTGTTCTTCTTCTTTCTTCTTTCCCTGAGCTTATCAGTCTTATCCCGCTCTTCCGATGTCTGCAAAAAAATAATACAAATATATGTCATCTTACCGAACCTTAAGTTCGCCCTTTTGACGCTTCTTTATTTCCTCAGGTGCCAGCAACTGTGCATCCGTGGATGCCATCATTCCTACTTCTTCAGTTCGTACAGCTGACATGTTATTCACAACACGAACCTCTGGTCGCACCTGAATAACAACATAGAAAAAGTGCAATGAGTATCTACTACCTCAGGAGGTGTGTATTCGAAATGGGACAATGCATCAATTAGACGAAACAACTCGCGCATACGTTTTTCAATCACAGAATGTTCATTGTTAGATTTCTCATTTGCCTCTGTCTGCTAAAAATTTACATGTAAATATGTTTTCCATTGTAGTAACCCCTGCTGTTTTTTGATACTCCTGCTCATAAACTTCTGCAAGAGACTTTTTCATCATTTCTTGTTCTTCGATGGCATTATTTCGGTAAGCCTCCGTACGTTCTTCTGATTTTTTCTTGCGCATGACATCATCGAACGTCTGAAAGAGAATTGCTGACAGAATATTAGGGTCTATTTTACCTTGTCCTCAATACGTTGCAAAATTATAGATTCGAGTTTCTCAGTGAAGTCTTCTGTAATCTCCGGGGCTAAAAAGAAAAATACATAAGGCAAAACAGTTCAAATACAAATCGTACCCACGGGGGCACCAACAACAGTTTCGCTCATGAAAGCAAAAAACAATTAAAACATTTCTCGCAGAGTATATCGAGTTAATAAAAATCGGCCTATGTGAGAATAGTCTAGCGATTATTCAACATTGGTGTGCAAAAAATGCAGATTTGTCTCCAGAATTTATAGTAAGAAGTTCACCCTGAGATTTAAAAAATTGTTTTTTATTGTGTAGCTTGTATCAATTTATCCTATGAAATAGCACACACTACACGTGTACCACTAATACATACCTTTTTTTGCCCCATGATCAAATTGAACAAATTTTTCAAGTAGCGTATTATCATCACGATCAATTGCGGATACTTCACCACTAAGTTCCCACGAGCGAGATTGCAAATTCTCGTCTTCGAGTTTTTTGATGGTATCTTTTAACTGCAAACTAACATACATTACATACTTATTCTCAAAAACAACCTTGTTCAAACTTCTCTCCAATTTAGTTTCCACGCTCATCGACTCGGGTTCACTTCCTAACAAAATCATTTCCTAAACTTCAAACTCTACAGAAACTAAGACAGATAAATAACTTCTTCAGCTTCATCTTCAACGCTTTCCTCATCATTCTCAATTGCGAATCGCACTGACTTTTTCTTTGAATTCTCCCTAAATAACAGACTTATTATACAAACAGTATCTATACATACTCGACGTTGGGGGCTTTTCTTTTAACTGATTTACGGTTTCCCTCGGTAGCTGAAACCGCATCATTAATTTTACCGAAGAAATCTTCGTATCGATAGCTCGTCTGACCACCCCAAGAATCCTGGAAAAGTTTGAATGTTGAACTAATGCACATTATACAATTACATCGCCAACAGAATCAAGGAAGGTGTCTTGTTGTTCAGAGCGACGATCCTGTTCGTCGAGGAATGCATTCATCTCGGCAAGACTACAATTAGAAACACTATGCGATAAACGTAATGAAAATACCTGAAAAATTTGTCATCTACCGGTGTCTTTGGATATTTCCTCGTATTAGATGGTTGACTTGCAACTACTTTACTCTCCTTGTCATCGACATCTACCAGTATTTCGCTGAAGCAAGCTGGTAAACAAACAAGAAAATAAATCTAACGTTTCTGATGAATTTGCGTCTTCCAAGACATCTTCCTCCAAGTCATCTAACATTTCCTCACTATCTGAAGTCGTAGCAATTGATCCGGGCAGTTCGGCTTTCAACTCTAGCAATGACTGAACAAAGCAAAAATGGTTTCAAACCGAAAAAAAAGCTTACCTTATATTGCTTGAATTCCTTGCCGATTTGCCGATTCCTGTATGATACCTGTTGCCACACAGTCTCATCCGAGTTGTTGATAAAAACTGTACATATATCATCGGGGCGGGCCTCTAACGTGGTAGAAAACGAATACAACGCCTTTAACGATTTTAGCAGGCCATCAGATACTTCTGAAGGACTGGAACAGACCAAAACTATTAATAATATCCAAACCTTCTCAAAAGCTTAGCGAAGGATAAACTTACTTATTGAAAATATTCTTAAAATTTCCAACATCGGCGTACATTCCACCAGCTTGATGGGCACTTAATATAGCGTCCTAAAATAATAATAATATTAATATGTAGTTAAATAAACTAAGCTAAACTGACAATCAACGACAAAATGTTGACCGCCGCTGGTTAGAACCCAGGCGGACAGACATGCATGGGAAACACTAATCCATATAGTTTATCGAGTGACTGTCGGGCATTTCTTTAGTTATTTATTGAGTGTACACCAACTATTTATCTACTCATGTATATTTACATATATTATGCATTATGGAAACGGTATAAGAAACCCCAATATTTTACAGTCGCTCATTCTCCGTGGCATCTGCTGGTTAATCAAACATCAAATATATTAGATGTTTCAAAACAACAACAGAGTAATAGATTCCCAACAATTTTATAGCATTCAAGGTTAGAAGTAGAAAAATTTACGAAGAACAAACATCAAAATTATGTAGTAACGAAGAGAAGATAAAAAGATAAACCCCTTCTGCTCACGACAAAATTTGCAGGAAGAGGCATGTATAAGAAACATCACCTCATTAGTAGATATCAGTTGATTGTCCACTTGCTCCAACGCAGATGCTACACATTCGTTAATGATATTGGTTGATTGTTCCGTAATACACTTCACGGGATTCAGGACATGTTGAGGTGAACTCACAGCATCACAAGCAACCACCTGAAAATCTTATATAAGTATTGGAGCGATTCAGACGATGATAATATTTGCAGTAATAATTAGTACCTCGTCATCAGATATGCATCTGATATCCGTCGCAATATCAGCGGCGTTCCTTGATGTCTCTTTGATGACATTCGCTTGCTGTTCGAGGCATATCTCGATATTGTCAACCAATTGACTGATATGTGAATCATCCAACAACACAAACTCCTGAAAATCAAAACATCTATATATGTACTCGAGTGATTCGGACGATGGTAAATTTGTTTTTCATAATTAGTACCTCGAGGTCAGACACTTCGGTGATACCCGACACAATATCAGCGCTGTTTATTGATGTATTCTCGATGACACTAGCTTGACGTTCGAGGCATATATCCGAATTGTTAATTAGTTTATGGGCATTAGAAACACCACATGAAACAATCTCGCATTTCTAAAAATTAAAAGTGTTGATGAACTCAAAGAAAAGTTTTATTCAAAATATTATGTTTTCGTTAGATACAGCGCTAGTAACACTGTAACTTTTAAACGAAAAATTGGATTGGAAACCTTATCTTTTGAAATCATTAATTGAGTTTTTTATGAAATTGTACCCTCTAATCTAGCTAGCACCCGTAAAGTTGAAATGATAAGAAATATCTCCTACAGCCAGGCCGGGGCCAAAGCTGAAACTTTGTAGATCAGGAATTTTTTGCGGAACCCCCTTTTGTTGAAATTAAAAAAAAAATTCGCGTAATGTATACGTACTAGTATACAAATCTTCAACCTTTTCAAAAAAATTGCGGATCACTGTTATCTGATGGTTCAAATATTTTTTTCGGAATCCCCTTTTGCCAAAAATGAGAAGTCGACTCATATTAGCCCAGGCCTGCCTACAGCGTATATCGGATGGTACGGGGCGAGAGAGCGACGATCGCTGTATTAAATGGGAGAGAGCGCCGAGACGGTCAATTTGCCCATGGGGTGATCAAGGGACTAGTTCACCCAAAGGTCAAATTCACCCCCACTGCTTTT
>JAQGAV010004095.1:0-11005 GCA_034691345.1 Phasmarhabditis papillosa | reverse complement strand
AAGAATAACTAATTATCTTGATCATTTCATTAAACCATTTTATATTTATAACTTTTGTACTAGACAAATGAAATGTAAACATTTGTATTGTAGGTATCTTATTTGTTTAATTATGTGCCGTATGTAAAGTTCGTTTATTATTATTATTATTATTTGTTTTGAATGTTAGTGATAATATAACAAGTTTTATATATTTTGAAATATTTATTTATTTGAGCATTCGCCCGTTGACTATTATGATAAGGAAAATAAAAGAAAACTTAAAAAGTTGTAACAGAAATGAATAAAAGAATCGTTGGTGGTCTTAAGCTAAGAGATTTCGAGAAAATAATTTCGTTTTTATAACTTATTTCGGAGATCAAAACTTAGTAGGAAAATAATGAAAACAACGATAGTTGAAACAAAGCAAAGAAATACTTTTTAAAGGACTACTCACTAAAAGTAACTAAAAGTTTAATAGTCCTTTAAAAAGCCGTTAAAACTGCACAAAACTAACCCTAAAGAGAATTCTACCCAGAAAGTAAAGAAGTTAAATTAAAGTTGTACATTTGAATAGAGGGTGGTCTTCTTTATTAAAAGAAGTCTGTGTTTATTTTTGTTCCTCCTCATTAACATTTAGATTCTCAGTTTTCTTTACAAGATCTTCAGCTTCTAACTTTCTTGTTAATGATAGAGCTACTTTTTCTTCCTCTATCGATTCGTCTAAGAAGCGACCGTACTCATTCATAATGTCCTCGTCGAAACTATCGTTGTTATCGTCGTTGTCGTCTGAAGTTAATTTAGGCTAGTTAATTAGTTTGAATAGTATATAGTCTATCTCAAGACCTAAGTTATTTTTTATAACACTGCGCCCCACTCGTGATACCGCGCTAGAAATCTATGTCTTGAGATAGACTATAATTCAGTTAGCTGTCATTAATTAGAAGAATAATAAAATTATTGATGTTTACAACATTCAATTCTCCTTTAATATACTCAAACTAAGCCCTACGCCGAAAGGACGTATGGTAGTAGATGTAGGTTATATGAGTGAAGACTAGGGTGGGTGGGGGATTCGGGTCAGATTAGCGAAATCGAAAACTTCCGGCCAGGGAAACGAATTAATGGGGTTTACGGTTGTTTACATATAGTCCGTTTCAATACCTGGACCAAATTGATCCGGCTTTACTATATGCGCGGTGTTAAATTGAGAATTCCAGAATCTTTTTGGAGGTAACATTTTACTCCACCGCACATTTAGTAAGGCCGCCGCGATACATTCTAAGGTATGAAACAGACCTTAAGTGCATGGGTAACTCTAACTTATATAAAATGTTTAAAAAACAAAATGTTACCTCTCTCCAAGGCATTCATCTGCATCTCCATAAACGCCCTCTCCTCTTCACTCAGATGAAGTGCCGAATTGGAATGTACCTTAATAATATATATTAAAGTATTAATAAAAATATTAACAATAATACCTTTTTAATTATAGTACTTGGCCATTTGTTCGCTCTCATGTCAACAAGACGACTGATATCCGATTTTGTCAATTCACCAATCATTTGTGAGCCACGGGCGAAGCCGGTAAGCAGGGTTAGAATATCGCTCACCTGAATATATTTATTATAATATTGCATTAATATTATTATATTTATTGCAGTTAATATGTATATTGTGTCTTTTAATTTCTATACAATTATAAAAAGTTCTAGTAGTTAAATCAAGTCTAAACAAACGTTTTTTGTGTGAAAGCTCGTATGTTGCTTTGTAACTATTCAAATAAGGTATATGATTCTAATAAGAATACAAAAAGTTTTTATAAAACATAAAACAAAAATTTTATTTTTATTATTTAGTAATATTTTATAAGAAATAATATTTTCAGCTTACTCTATCGTAGGCTTCGGTAGTATCAAGATGAGGTGCTGCCAAGCTCACAGAGTAGGTCACATAGGCCATAGCATCGTCGGTGACTTGATCTGGTTTCTAAAACAGATACATAATACTCTTATTATTATAATATTGCTACTATATTTATGTTGTAAACATTACATTCTAAGTTCTTACCATTTGTAATGTAAAGTGATTGAAATGGATTAACTTGACATTGTTCTTCGAACAAGTAAAATAAAGTTTAAAAGTGAAAAGACCTTGTTAAAACAAATTAAGGCCCATCTTCCTTTAAAGTTTACGCAATATTCTCATGAAAATACGCAGAAGGTGCGGTATCTTCATTCTCGAATAACCCTATGTATTTCTTATATAAGAATATGTTAATAAATTTATAAATACCTTCAACATATCCGAAATCTGATCCAAAAGTGCTCCTCCTAAGGCTCCAATCTTTGAGCCGCCTTCAGTTTCCACCTGGGAGTAAACCTCGGCGAAGAAGAGCAGCAGATTACATTTACGGTCCATCTCCAGCTCCTCTCTTGTCTCGTGAGAGGCTTGCATACTGGGCAAAAGAGCTTCAGCTACGATTCTTGGGACCTAAAATGAATTTATAAATATAAATTGGATAGATTACTAAACATACCTCTTTGGAAAGGTATTTAACCACCTCTGCGAGAACATGTTGAGCACTGTTCTCGAAATCGGCCGGCGTTGCACCAAGAGCCTGCAAAAAATGATATATATATATGATTAGGTTATCAAAATTTATTCAATTTCTGATTTATTTTGTTATTAACTATATACTAAACTAATATTATCACTGTAGGGCTTTCTTTTATATATATAGCTAGTACTAATGGCTAGGGTTCCAGCACAGTATTCAGTAGAGAGAAGGTGTTTGATAAAAATGAATATACTTTTGAAGAATAGGTTCCCAGTCACAGATTTTCCTTTCATTTTATGGAACACCGCTGGCTTTCAGGATGCCGCGCTGTGAACTCAGCTATTCTATATATTTGTTTAGTTTATATCTATTTAACTAAACTAACCATTTCGTTTATCACTTGGAAGACGAGCTTTCTGGATTCCGAGTTCATATTCTTGCCAACCAGTCGTTCCCGAATGCACGATGCCCACACTTCCGTAGGTGTCTCATGGTCTGATATAAGAGTTTCCAAGCCAACGACGATCTAAATAAGTATATATAATATAAATGTTATATAAATATATAATAATAATATATTTGTGATGTATATGTTATATAATAATTATAATATCAAAGGAGGATATATGTCTTGGAAGTTTGCTCGAAGCTCTTGGACATTAGTATAGTTTTTGCAAAATTCTGGTTTGAAACTGAGAGTCTTCTTGAAACATTCTATATAATAAATAAGTATCAACCAACCTCTTGAAGTTGATTTCTGCATGGCGACGCGTTAATTTTCTCATTCACCGACATCGACGGTATGAACATGTTCTCCATTCCAGTGAACTAAAAAAATGGTTAAATTATTCATATTCCCTAAAAACTAACCTCATTTCCAAATTCATCATATTGTACATGACCGACTGAAGACATTGAAGCTGGCTGAATCTGGAAAATCGATATAATTTAATTTAAAACTATTAAAACTTGTAAAACAATTGGTCAAGGGGGTTCACAGTCGAGGTCAATATATATGTGAATAAGCAAACGCCAGCGCACGAGTGAATTATAAAAATCAATACTGAATGTTGAACAGCATATTTCGAACATAACAAAACATAATACGAGTTATTCAAAACATTCATAGTCAATCGCAATATGTCAATGAAAACCGCGGTTCTTAATACATAGAAAGCTATCAGTGGATAACAGAACAAATTATAGTCTACGGACAAATCTCATGTAGTTTAAAGGTCTATTTATTATAAGACGAGCGCACAATTATATCGGTTGCTTGTAAATTTTCTTTGGATTTCCGAGCTCCTTCTAAATTCTACAGTACACCTCTGCAAACTGTTCATCCGTCGACTATATGAGAATAGCTCCAAAAAGCTTAGCTACCGATCCAGGAAGTATCCTAGTTCTCCAGAAACCTTTGCATTCAAGAAGCTACAGAATGAAATCAAAATGTTCCATAAGCTTTCTTCTATAAGTAATTTCACCCCGTACGGTAAAGTTTTTTGTAGAAATGGAATGTTTCATTTGCTAAAATGGCAATCACTGTTCGATAAACTGTCTGTGCGGCAGCTTTTCCATGGGTTGTGGGCAACAGCGGTGTGATAAAACAAATAAACGAACATTGGCAGTGAATTAATTCTTCGCTGGACTTTTATTCGGCATTCCGTGCACCGAAACACAGAATAATTCTTTAAAAAAAGTAGATGGGTCGGGCAGGCCCTTAGCCGTTAAATTCTCTTCTCTTGAATACCTAACAAACAAAGTAACACATCTTGAATATCTATATAATAGTGTCCTAAGCCTAATGCTTCGACGTTTCAAAGGTAGGAAAGTTTGAATATAAATCTTATAACGTACTGCGGATTTCGATTTATTATTAGCTCAGGCGCTCCGCGCCTAGATATCGAAACAAACTATAGTTTGTATCAAGAGTTAGGTTTTCAGCATAGTATCCTGGGGTGCAGCGGTGTTAGATTAAAATGGTGGACTTTCTAATAGAAGGCTCCGAATTTACAAAAACCTAACTCTTGATATAGAATATATTAATAGCATTTCCTATTTTCAAAATATCCCAGAGAAATGATTGATTGATGAGAACCTAGTTGAGGGAGGGTGGGGGGTCTCTCAACAAAAGAAAGAAAGCCCACCAAGGAAGAAATTTGAGCGCTTGGTTAAACACATATCGTGTTGTGTTGGGGGCTTTGTACAAGCGGTCTCGGCGGCTACCCGAATGAACTGCGTAACGACCACCCCGCACGAAAAGTGTGGACAGTTACATGGGAAAGTGACGGTGGAGCGCACATTTGTTAGACTTTGAAAGACCCAGACTTCGAAACTTGCTGGGCCGAGGTCGAGACGAACCGGCCCGAATTGAAATTATGGAACCTCAGCCTGGATCAACTTTTGCGCAGTATTCCTGTTAATTTATACAGAAAGATGCTTTCGCACAAAATTATTAAATAGTTCGTCTGAAGCAAATAAGTCTCCTGGTACGAACAAATTCAATTTAAAATTCACAAAGGCACAGCTAATTATAGCCATACGCATTCTACGGTCGATCTACAACGGACAAACATGCAACCACACGGTACTCTGACACACACAAAAGTGAAGTATAGTCGGTTTAAAAACTTAGATTGTTGTTTGGTATAATAGCAGCATTTCTTTTTCAAAGCTCAAAACCGAAGTGATTGTAGTATTAAACAGTAAACAAACACGGTAGCGCACTACATCTATAGTTCGAGAAATGCCTTATTGTTAGTGAAATGGGTCTTCTAGCCGAGCAGAGGACAGTTAAGGTCGTGGACAAGACTATATCGAGGTTGCGACTCACATAATTTGGATACTCGTAGCTCTGCTGTTGACAGCGGTCATCTACTACAACAACTCTGCCGGAACCACCACCACCACTTCCACTACCAAATGAGTCCTGCTGGAAGAACTACCGTTTAAACAAGACTAATCCAACTATGTTACTATTATTATAATTATGTTAATTAAGTTATTAAATGCAATATTAATATTCAATGTTTTTTGTGAAATGAAGAAGAATCTTAAAGTATAAATAATAACTGTTCTACAATGCTTGGAGTCTGACTATCATGTACATTTTGTGTAGTCTGCATCAAGGTGTTTAGAAAAATGAAAATCGGTGGATTGCAAGCATTCCCTTCAAAAACACATTCATTTCTAAATGGGCCGGGCCCGCGGTCCAAGTCCCACTCTAAGAAGTGTGCCTCCAGGATACTGCGCGGGAAACCAAGCTCTTGATACAGACTATATCAGGAAAAGGTACTTGATGGATAGTAAATATGGTTTGTGAGAAGAACTATTATTAAGAAAAATTTATAATGACCACCCATTATTTAAAGTTAAATTACGTAAGTTAAGTGCATGAAACGGGACGAGTGAACTCTCCAGCACGAGAAGGCATGCTAGTGCAAAGACCAGCAAAAGCAAATAACATAAATATACAACAAAAATAGATATTTAAATATTATATGTGCAGTGTTACTAATCCCATTATAAACACTGTGTTTGCAATATTGATAAGTAGAAAATATTAAAAACTGACAAAGCGTCTCCATAAATGTTGACTTAGTTTGTGCAAGTTCGAAATCGTGGGAATGTTTTTCCATACTGAAGTTTTGCAACAAGGCGGAAAAGAATCTATTTATTTTGAAGATGTTACTTGAGTACTCAACGGGCCAGGCCGCATGGGTTTGCCGACCCAGTCAGCGGTGATAGGTACGAGAATTTTGTAACCTCGGAAGGACTCAAAACTGAGTAGTTGCGTAACACTAAGAAAAAAGCCAAGATTTGAACTGGAACCGTCCCAACAGTTAATAAATAAGCTTATGGACTGATGTAATACCGAAGTTGTGTCCTTAGTATCAGCTCCTGATTGCATTGGTAGCACATCTTGTATCATTTCTAATTATTTCAATAGTTTACCTGCATATTCGGTGACGGTGTCATCCTTGCTCTCGGCACAAATTCCACTGCATTCACATTGAAGCTGGTCTTTGGCTGTGGAGCTGAGTTTCTTCCATAGGAGAGGTGTTGTTGGTTCATATGAGGACCGCCGTAGCCGTAACCTATAAAATGTACCATTACTAATAAAGTTGTTGATTGAAGAAGGTGCATATGATTTAATATAATTATTCAATAGCTAAAGGTATCTTCGTAAAATATTATACGTTGACCGTAGCTTCCAACAATTAGCCATACGCAACCGTGTTGTTGTATTCTTTGCAAGTGTTGTAATGTTAGTATCAGGGGGTTCCGATAAAAATAATTTAGTTCAATCTTCCATTTGTCCGACAGGAAAATGCTAGCTTATAGGCTATTGTTAATTCCAGGATCACTGCTTTCTTTACATGAATGCTACTGTATGTATCAACAGTTAGGCATCCATTGCAGTACCCGGAGCTGCAGCGTGTGTTATAAGAATGGAACTGGGCCTTCTTCAAAAAATAAATTTATTTTAATATAAATTATTAAAATAAACGCATTTATTATTATATTATTCTCACAGAATACTGCTCCATCTCTTGTAACATACTAATTACAGTAACAGTTTCTCTTACCGGGATTTTGTCCCCATGGATTCTGTCCGTATCCTTGCATGCCCATATGCATATCCTGTTGGGACATCATACCGTTGTGTTGGTTACTTTGCTGGTATCCATTCCAAGCTAAATTTATTATATAATTATTATTATATCTAAAAGATTATAAGAAACCTGATGCCCCATTATTATAGTTTGTATTCTGGTAATTCCTCGAAGACGTAGGCTTGCCGTAATGTTGTTGGTTCCACTGATCACTCATGTTGATATATCTATAAAAATATTAATATTAAACTAATAAATAATAAACAAAATAAAAATAAAACACTTCCGTAAATTAAATTTACCAACAAACTAATACTAACATCACATGATATACATAATCTTCAGTTAAAATTACTATCGCTAAAATAATAATAGCCTTGTAAAATTATTAAAATAAATAAATAATACAACTACAAATTAAAACCTATATAGCAATACTCGGAGCGCGTTGCTAGCGCGGAGAGTCGGAAAATCCATAATGATTTGAATTTGCTACGGCCGGTACATGCAGTCCTATAAAAATACCTAAATTTGGTGGGCAGAAAATCGAAAACTCTAGCTGGGTAGGCCCAAAAATGTCTCATTTTTGCAAACAAAACAACTGTCCGCTGCGCTCGGCCGAACAATTTTTCAATTTTTATCACGAGAATCACATGACAACGTGCCGTAAACAACATGCGACTAGTGCCAAGGCGAAATATGAATTCAGTTAAATTGAGAAAATTAACGTTTGTTAGTTAATATTATGTTTAAAGGTAGGGAATACGTTTTATATAGCATATAACAAAAGCTAATAGTAAGCTTTTACAAATGGAAATAATTATACAATGCTTATTTAATTAAATATAATAAAAATAATAGTTGTTTTACTTTATAGTTAGCTTTATACGGTAAAGTTAAATCACTCTCTCAACTATTATTAACATAAGAGTAACTACTATTACTGATAATGAATAAGCTTTTGGTAAATGAATAACGTTAAATAGTGTGAATAACAATAACAAACTAATATATTAATAAAATTAGTTAGTAAACAATATATTCAAAGGAACTAAAATATATAACAATGTTAACTAAGTAATGAATGTTAGACAGGTTCATGCACCTAAAGGGCTATGCGTGAGGTTATATGGTACGGTGCGTTCAACGATAGTACAACAGTTTCGAAAGTATTAGCTATGGGTGACCTCAAAGATGGATTGTAGTTTAGTTATTTCGAATATCTGGCAAATTGTCGATAGAGAGATTTCGAAATTGAGATGTTTTAGACTTAAATCTTTCTCGAAATGACGCGTTCTAGCAAAAAATTAAATATTAATACTTAATTTATATGTACTGTTATTATTTATGGGATTAGCAGACAAGAGAACGGCTTTTTTGAAGGCTGTTGCAACAATTCTCAGCTTAAATGAGTTCTGTTTCCGTCAGTTCTGTTGTGCGAGGGTTTTAGCAACCGTTATTAGCAGAATTGGTTTGATACGAGAGTATTACAAATAAGTACTTTATGTGCTTGAACTATTGACCTTTACTGATTATAGAGTGGGTACGGTATATTAAATTAATAGGGGGTTATTATTTAACAAATAGTTAGATAAAGCTGATTTTCAATAGACAAATGAGATGTGTAATACATTAGAAGAATTATATAAAAATGAATGTAAACTTTTTAGACTGGGAGCAGTTCCTTCCAAAAAGTACAAGATACATGCTTCTATATATATTTTTGAGCAACAGGGCTCAAAAATATCAGGCCGGGCCGGATAACCACCTCTGGGATACATGATACTACATATAAAAGAAAACCCTGCAATGGATGTCATACTAAACTAGTAACTATATTACTCGAGTAAACAACATTTCCCGAAAAACAATCGAAAATAAAACGAAGATTCAACAATTTTGATAACGTAGACGTTAAAAAGATTCAATGATTTGAAAAATTGTTATGATTGCAATTTTCTTTTGTTTGTACCGTTTGTTTACACGTTGATTAGAACATGCTAGAACTGTAATTTTATTTCCACAAGCTTTCTTTTTTCAAAACTAAAATGCTTCGAGAAAGTTATTGTGTTGACATAGTTTGTTTATTAAAATTGCGAAAACTCAAAATCGATGCGGGTTTCATAATGTTGCTCTTTCTTACCAACAGTACGTAAGATCTCACAACCTGTGATCAAACCGATTCTGAACAAATATTATTAATATTACTATTACTATCATTATTATTATTATTATTATTAATATTATTATGATTGTTGCTCTAACAAATCTAGCAGAAAGTTTGAACTAGGATACATTAACTTAAATGTAATAAAAAGTAGTGTATTCTAGTAGCAAAAGTTAGAAAACGAGCATCCTGAGGCTGAAAATTAGAAAGGAGCCGTATTTGCTCAGAAGATTCCGGAATGAATGGCCGAAACCTTGGGCTCAAGAAATCTACAGTTTTTCTGAGATACGTGGCATTAATGAAAATAAAAAACTTTAGTACGATTTCTTATCTTGAAGAATTGGAAGTGGAAACCATTTTATATTTGGCAACAAGCCAACGAACTTTTCTTTGAACAAAAACCAACTGTTGCAGCCACCTAACCTTCAAAAGGCGTTTCTAGATTCTAATTAAAACTTTAAAACTAAATGATCTTTTAGGATCCTGTGGAACCAAACTGTCGATTAGAAAATGGCTTAAACGAATCCCACAACAATCGAAAGCAGTCCCGACGGGGGCCGCTGCTAGAGATAAAAAACAATGAACGACCTTTCGAAATAGTGCATAACCTGCGAAGTGACTTGCGAAATCTATGATGTTGGGTAATAAACAACACTTGCAAGATTTAATATATTGTTTGAACACTCTGTATTAGAGATGGGCAGCTGGGCTGGGCTGGGCTTGGCTGGGCTGGGTTGTTCATTCAAAGACGGGAGTTTAGGCTGAGGTGAGCTCAGCTTTGTATATGCTAGGGCTGGTCTGGGTTGGATTGGATCCAGCCTAAAATGTACATCTCTACTATATGATTCAATAACTCTTTTCTAAATAGAACTTTGTAGATACGACCGAGTTCTGAACCTAAGTTTAGTATATATCAAGAACTAGGTTTCAGTGCATTATTCTGGAGAGAGGCGATTTTAAATAAACATGAATATAATTTTGACGAAAGGGCTCGAAGTCATCAATTTTCCTTTCATTTCCGAATATCGCCGCTGCTCCCCAGTGGCCGTATAGAAACGCCCGGGTGCGTGCCAACGCAGTTTTTGGCTGCCCGAGCATCTGAGAATTATTGCCCAGAAAACTGCCCGGGCACCCACACGGACGTTTCTATACTACGGCCACAGGATGCTACGCTGGAAAACCATCTCGTCGAGCAGACTATACATCACTTTGTTAGAAGTTGCTAATTAGTTGTCAAACTGCAATAGTTATTTGTATATTGAACTTCAAGGCATTTCATCTAAAATAATCTAATCACTCTGCGATCACCATGGCCTCCAGAAGTAAGAATCGTAAGAAAAGCCGGTCCAGGATTCAATCCATCATGGACAGTTCTGAACAATTTGCTTACAATTAGCCTGGTATTGTCAGATTCAAAAGTAATCAGGCCGTGTATGCTGCGTATTTCGTTATGTAAAAAAAAATTTAAACCAATTTTATTAAACCCTATTTAATTAACGCGGCTGTATTATTTTGAATTGACTATAAGTATATTGCTATTCCTATACTTTAAATCTAATTTAAGGCAATTACATTCATTTATTTCTACGCCGTGTTAACCAGGAAGTTAAAGGTACCTAGACATGGGTTTTTGGCAATACAGTATTGCGATCACACAAATGGTTTTCTGGGTGTAAAATTATG
>JAQGAV010004094.1:0-11006 GCA_034691345.1 Phasmarhabditis papillosa | reverse complement strand
GGGGGCTCGTCAGTAGAACGAACACTGATCTTGGTGATTATATTTATGATGATATATATCAAATACATTAAATTAATATAAAAAAGTATAATATATAAAATCTAATAAAATAAAATAAAATAATATATAAATAGAACAAAAAGATAACAAGGTTATGACTGTTTATTTATTTTTACGAAACACGAGATCACAGATATTTGGAGACTGAAGTGAGACAAAGGGACCATAGGGAGCCAGGACTCCATTGCACAGCACCTGGGGAGCGGAGGCGGCGTATCAGAAATTTGCAAGAATTCTTTCTTCGGGGCGGATTCGAATCATCCACCTCGAGATTATGAGGCAAAGCTTCTATCCACTGGGCCAATCCGCCCCTCTTTTTGCAAAGTTGCAAAAAAAATTTAGGATTGCAAAATTTCTTCTTATACTTTACCAATAGCACAAGTGTAATGTAGACAATCTCGAATAACTAAAAAAGTTATGTTTATTTCTAAAGTATGATATAATATGTTGCCGATTATGTAATTTCCACAATGTGTTCAGAGAAAACTTGATTAACTTTGAAATTAGTCGATCAATTGGTCAGTATTACTTCTATATAAGATCATGATCCTGCTTTCTTTAACTGTTTACTATACTCGGCGGTCAATATTTATGCAAGGTTATACGTTATGAGCTGCAAATTTTATTGGATAGCATTCCAGCAATGACGCTCGAAAACGCGGACTAGACAACCATGCAATGTACAACTTTACATCTAACTTATTTTTCTGAAATAAAAAATTTATATTGGTGAATATATCAATTATGCGGGTTGTAAATAAAGCACTCAGACCTTTAACATGCATATCGTTTGTCCGCCAACTATATAGTTTCACAGCTAAATAAATATACTAAAAGAGTAATAATGGAGTGAGTATTATAAAACAATTTCTAGTTTTCTTATTGATGAGAAAATAAAACTTGACAAACTGTATTAAACTTATCGATTTTAGAACCAACCGGTCGTCTGGCCAGATGCAAGGGTTACTGTAATACGATAATTATTACAACGATTGTCTTTGTAATTTTGGCTTTGTTAATAACTTTACTTGCTGGATGTGGAATGGTCAATTTCTGTACATAAAAAACACTTTTTCCTTGCTATCGTATTAACCGTGTACATCTTATATTTTGTATTTAAAGTTTATTAAATAAATATGTTAAATAAAGTTGCTGTTAATTGTTGAAAATTTAGTTAAAAAGGCTGAAAACTCAATTGACAAATAGTAAATACTATTGTGTTTAGAAGACAATCGGTTCACAGAATGAAAAAATAAATTCTCTCTGCTCAGAAGATTCTCAGAAATGGAAGATTCTCAGAAACTGTAATGAAAGAAGATTAAAGATAACAATTCTTATAAATATTTTACCAACTTCTTCGCTATCGACTATAGTATTTGTTAGTTTTCACTAATTATTAACAGGCAAAGTTGGCTGAATGGAGTTTGTATGCTTCCGTCTTCTAAACAGTAATCACTTAATAACTCGCACGGATCAGACTAATTACTTTCTTTACTTTTTATTTGTTATGTACATTTATTTGTTAAGACAGTTAACTTCTATTTACTATTATAACAAGATAAGAAAGAAAACTGCAAACTTCAACAACGCAATTGAGGAGAATAAAAATAAACAAAGCAATGACCAATAATAGAGATATCTTGTTGCCAAATCAGTCCATAAATCGCTCTCATAACAATCTTTCTAAGGTTATTCATTCAGTACTTCTCTAGGTGTAGGCGGCTCCTTTCTAACATTATGTTTTCGGTTACCTTATAGTACAGTATGAACCGAAATAGAAAACTGATTATGTAAGTAAAAAGAAGAAATAGGAGACAGCGGGACAGCATTGTTACTGAAGAAAGTCCGTCATGAAGCTGAAGATGCAGTATCTGAGCTTATATTATACATTTAACGCTACATGCGAATATAAATATTGGAAATTCAAACTAAAATATAATTTGGTTAGTCATTCTTGTTACTAGCAAATGTTACTACTTATTGTCATCATTCTCAACTATCGAACACAATCAAAATCGCAGTTGGATTCAAAAATATTTAAATTTCCGGAATTACGGAATGCCGAATCGAAGTTCTAAAAACCCTGTTGACAACAGCTATTATGTACTACATTTCAAGCAAGTAAAATGCAAGTTTCTTGATATACCGCCGGTGTTGGTTCCAGACTCCTCCACGGACCGGACCCAACATTTTCAAAAAAGATGTGACCTTGGCCAGGTTCGTCCAGTTGCACTGTCAAACGTACCTTAAATGCGAATCTCTTGTGACACTGGTTGATGAGGTAGCGACCTAAATGGGACAAATAGTTATATTAACAGCCAGAGCCATGTAGGAAGACATCTTCTTTGTTTCTTAGATTCAACTATGAGGAATCTGCTGGTGCGAGAAACTTAAGTAGCAATATGGAGCAGAGTTCTCAGTTCACTGCAGTTAGTTCATAGTTCGGAGATGAGAGAACATATTGAGAATGGAAATATCCATCAATGGAAAGAAAGATCCAGGAAAACATCTCTTTTTGATCCCAGTTTCATAATAATTGTAGTTCATGGGTTTTTAGTGAGAACTACACTATACAACAACATTTCACTAGATTACAATATCACAATAATTGTTCTCTGACAAGAAACAATTAAGAAAATACGAATAAGTTCCTATATATTGGGAACAATTTGGTTTATATCTGTTGGGTGTATCCGAGGTTGCATCATGGCCCATTTAAAACAGGAAATGTTCTAAGTTATTCATTGATTAATTTATCCGTTCGGCTATACAGTATTTATCAGGCCCTACCTTACCCGTACTCATATTATGAAGCTAGATGAAAGGTTGCCAAATTGGCCTCAACAATTATTGTTAGCTAACAATTTTATGCTGTAGAGGTTTCCTATTTGTGAGAATTTGCCTTGGTTCTTAGCTAATTGGAAAATAATAATAAATGATACCAAGTTGTTGAACACAACAGCACTTTTTGTTTTGAGACAACACATTCATCCATTCACCCAGCTCTCTCAGAATGGGCTTAGATAGAAGACAGTCGGTTGAATTATTCAGCTACTTGAAATCTGTATTCACCAAAAACTGCATTTTGCTCAATATCACACTAGTAGGGGTGTCGTTTTTCGAAATATTGCTATACTGGGAGTCCTAAAGAAAGTTGGTTATGACAAATTACTGTTGAGGCATTTGCCATGCCAGTTTGACCTAACTACTTATGGTTAACCGTTGGCGCCCCAACTCACTGTATTGTCAGCTATATATATTCATTTTAATTTTAAGGATTTGCGATGTGTTAAACGAGGCGCGATCATTAATTCAATAGAACAACTCCAGTTTTGGAATCCAGGGATAATGGAAACGAAAATACAAATCCGTTTAAAACAAATGGGCTACGATCCTTCTTGAAATATTTCAACTCTTTATTCTTTATACAGGGCTTGCAAACGCAATCGCCTGGGGCCGATCGGATTTTCTTCAAAGCAACACATCTAAGGTTTTTTGATCTGTTACGAAATATCATCTTATTAATATAAAAAAGATTTAATCGACATATGATTATAAGTAAAATAGAAACTACAACCTAGATGATGTTGGTCAATGCATTTCATGTAAACAATTGTGTTAAACATGAATTGTGCATTGCCAAGTACCCGATTCGTGGGGCGCCGGACAAATTGCTACATTTTTTTGCTGACCTAATTAGAATTTGAGCTGAACCATTATCAATTACTTCTAACCCCAATAGAGATCATATATTTTCCTGTTTCTTTATACAAAACTGGAAAGGGTCTAAGAGATTGTTGTTCTGAAATTAGCAAGATCTGCAGCAAACACAGCAAACGTGAAATTCCCGCACCATGGACCAGATCTTACATCTATTGGCGGACGGTTTCGTTTTCCTCAATATACTCAACGAATTTCATACTCAATTCAAGAATCATTGGCGGTGTTCGTATAATACGCGTTTTTTAGAGCCTACGAGAGTTTGAATGGCATTCCAATAGTTATGTAATCATTTTTTATATACTACATTTATATTCCCGGGAAACAAAAACTAGTCATTGCAACAAGACCACTGATGCGAATTAGCTTAGTGATATTCGTATAATATAAAATCAAAACCAACTAAAAATTATCGGTGAACGTCGACGTGGACAAAATAAAATCCTGATTACAGGTCATTACTGACGGGAGGTCCTCGGAATAGTTCATACCAGTGAAGTCGTTTGACATGGCAGTTAAAATGACCTCAACTCACGAGACCCATCAAGAAATCCTTTACAGCGAGTACAAAACCTAGCGGATAGAACCTTGAGGATTGACAGAAGGGTGCTATAGAACCGCATTTCAGATTAATGGTCTTAGCGCCTACTCGCGAAAATGAAGCAAAAAAGCTTCCCGATAGCACATCAAACATCTTAAATAGACTAAAACCTCTTAAATCTGAATTATTTAAATCGGCCTTTTGATTGACCAGGTGCATAAACCTAAACTGGTATTATTACCCAAACTTACCCTTGTTTCGACCATTTAAAACTTGGACAAGTAATATAATACTATTTAGAACCGCGGCTGGTCTCATCAGCAGGTTGCCAACGGTTTGATCTAGTATGAAGCGAAGTGAGCAATACAGTAATTAGATTTTTACATTGGGTATCCATTCGCATTACATCACTATACCACCAAGTGTTGTTGTGTAAATACGAATAACAACTTCAAAGGGAATGAGAGAGTCTGACTCAAGCGTTTGAATCTTGAGAGATCGCATGCGATTGAAAAGAATGAAAGATATTCCAAACAGCACTGCAAACCTCTTTCGCTACCATAGACTAAACTTTTTCGAAATTTGACTATACTCAACCAGGGCTGCTTATAGGCCGGCCTGTGACTTTAAACAGTTGGGCCTGGCAAGCCTGCTTGAGTCTTTTTGACTCTACCGCCATGCCAAAATAGAGCAGAAGTAAATGATGAAGGTTTTGCTACATAATGTGACGTCATAGGCCGAAACAGGCCGACCTAGCTCCGCCCCTCAAAATGTGGGCCTGGCCTGGCGCAGGCCGGCCTTTAAAATACACAACCCTGTACTCAATGAAGGACAAAGACTAATCTGCCAGCCGACTACAAAAATACAGGCAGGGATCACATACAAGGATTTGCCAACATCACGTCACAAAAAACATCAAAATATGAAAAGGCCATACACAAAATTAAATAATCCAATATTTCTTCGGCCTAAAATAAGCCCCATTCATTGGAACCAGTGAAGAAGCACGGACGGCAGCAGACAGAAGAATCATACCGAAACTGAAAATAATGGTCGTAATGGAAATATTTAAACATGAGTTGTCTCAAGAACCAGATTGAATCGTTATATCCAGTAGTAGAGGTTAACGGGTCGCGCGGGCCCGCTCAAAAGTTGCCCCGATTTGGCCCGTGTACACCTCTTGCTATATGCATGCTGAATTAGGAGTTTCCCAACAAGCCGATCTCCCCATCTTTTCTGTGCAATCTAAGTAGTTACAATGACCAAAATAATTCGTAGCAAAAAACTAGAGAACCTGACGTTTGCCGTTAATAACTTTTCACATAGAGAAAGCTCATATGCTCGTTATAATTGGAAAAAGACCGGCTTCTTCGAAAAACTTAATCCCAGCCACAGTCGGCATTTCACCCACTTTTTACACCATGACGCAATATACTGCGCTGAAAAAGTAAGCAACCAAACTCGTATTATTAGTACCAAGGACTAGAAACATCTTGATATCTTCCAAGAGTAACAATATGAGGGAAAAATAACTTGCTGATTTAATCTATAGTTTAGATTTCAACGACACTAGCTAAAAGACACGCATTAATATTGGAGAACTGCGTCGGAAAATTCATAGCGCCATTCCTCACTTTGTGTATTTATAGCAGTAATGATTAACTTTGGCATATAAGTCAGATCTCTCGAACAATATCAAGCAGCTGTAAGTCTTGCGACCAATATAATACGAGGAAAGTTGGCTACCACTCTATATAAAACAAACTAGCTCACCGTCAGAACGGCAAAATGGCTGCCTCGGGCACAACTGGGGCATTCGCGAGGCACTTTGTTCCTTCGAAGAATGATCAGATTGAGTCATTCTGCAGCATGTGGCCAGCAGCATCGGGGTATTCAGAAGCAGCATCAGAGACAATGACCTAAAAGCAAATAAATTACTCAGTGTAAATTTGAATGATAGCAAATCGTTTAACGGCACACAACAGTAGAGAATATACGTGGTAATAGTATATCAATCACACAGGTTCGCATTTTGATACTAAACAAATCAAATCCTCATGTCAGGCACCATTAATAATGGCCAAAAATAAAGCGAGTCGAGTAATTGAAATAAACCATTTCTAAATAACATTATTCTTCTAATAGAGAGTGCATAATTCCGTAGCAGAGAGGAATATTAAAATAATAGAAGTCCATGGCCGAATGCTATTGAGTAAGGAACAATTTTGCAACGGCAAAACTGCCATTTTTAAAATAGTGCATATCCGCTTATTTAGAGAGAAATATCCCTGAATGTATGAAAACCTACAAACAAACAAAAACGAATACGCGGGTGCTTTGAATTTCAATAAAATAATTGCCAATCCGAATTACGAGCTGGTTGAATAATAGCAGCTTGCTCAACTGATGAAGTGGCTAGTGTCCACTGCAGTACCCAAGTAACGTAATTTGAAACGAAATATTTCCATGATTCGCCGTTGGAAAATAGCATGCTAAAAATAAGTTATCGAGAAATATTAAAGTATTATTCCTCATGCCGCACGCCATTGGAATTGTGTGTCTGGAAGCATAGTAAGCGACAAATCGGCGAAAAAATAGAGGGTCATTTTAAGTCCGATTAAATACCTAGAGAACAAGCGAAGTGTTAAAAGTGAGTGATGACGGACGAGTTTTCCTCTACGAAGTACCTCATTACTGCAGCACATACTGCGCTTGTACTCTAGATATTAAATAGACGCATAAGGGTACGTGACATTCATAACCATATCATATGGGTGAGATAGATTAGCGTTCAGATTGCCGTAAAAATAATAAAATGCGGTTGAAATTTTAGTCTGTCGGCAGTTAGCTTATAAATTGACGATTCAGCAGACAAATGGACTGGCGCAATTTAAGTCCATAAGTGACGCCATCTAGAGGACCATGCATCCATACAATGCTAATAAAAGATATCTCAAATATCATAACATAGTGCAGCTCATATTCAAATAAAAAAAGCAACAACCAGAATACTATATTGCAGTATCCATCTCTCCTCAAATCATTTCACGAGTATTTCCAGGCGGAAACCGATATACTACTACCACATAAATTCAACGGGAGCCTGTTGAAATCTTCGGCATCCACAAAATTGAATTCAACTCACTTGCAGAGTTCAGCAGACTTCTGTTGTTCTTGAGGCAGAGGCGTTGAGCTGAGCAGACGGTTAGCAGTACGGCGAGAATCCAGAATATTGACCTAACAGTAAAAATAGGTGGTAAGTGAGGTGAGCAACTTACCGTCATTGGCTTCCATCTCCTCATTTTCTGGCCATACCATCAGGAGCAACAGACATCGTGAAGCACGTTGGGCTGAAATGTAAAGAAAGCAAAACGAAAAATAAATTAAGCAAATAATTTCCGGTTTTCATCCAACCTACGTGCCAAACATTCAAACTTTCCGCCGCTCTAAGTTATTTTACTGCGGGAGCGGTCAACGTTGGTCCCCAAGCTCCCTATACAGGATGCCGGCGTGGTCTGACCACAACCTGAACTAGAAGTGAGCGAGTAATCTCAGAACACCGTCCCGGGCACCAACACTCCCAATAAGACACGCAGTATAAAATATGCGCTATATAACAAAAATTGAAAATAAGTTTAAAAAACTAACCGTTATTTTAGGAGCGACCAGTTGAGAAGAAACATTATGCAAAACTGAAAGGAGGCCGGCGCTTCCTGTTCATACAACGAGAAAACAACATTGCGCACGTAAGCACAGGGTGGATGAGAAACCTAGCATTGGGGAGATATCGTTTTGTTTTAAAATTGTTTTGAATATATTTTAAAATATTATATATAATTATGAATTATTTTGTTTCATATTCACTATGAAGTTTTCTCGAATAGTTTGAAACGTATTGTAATAATTTGGTTTACATCAGGCCCTACCTTACCCGTACACAGATAATGAAGCTGGAGGAAAGGTTGCAAAACTGGCCTCACCAATTATTGTTAGCTGGCAATTTTTATACAATTATTGTTAGCTGGCAATTTTTATACAATTATTGTTAGCTGGCAATTTTAAGAATTGTGCATTGCCAAGTACCCGATTCGTGGTTAACCTTTCATTGTTTCAGTTTTCATTCTTTTGTATTTCATATATTATTTTTATTCAGTCAATTTTTCATATAATGATTTTGCTACATTTTGGAACGCACTATATAATAACTAATAATAATATATGCAAGAAAATGTAAGGAAGGAAAGATTACTTAGTTTGTCCAAACTAGTAGCCATTGAGTAGGCAATTCACTTGGTCGATCAATTTTCTTATACAATTTCCTTGAAAAGCATAGGACAGCATGCTGAATGTATTCAATCGGTATTGTAAAACCCATGGTGCAGTGCATAAGATAATAATAGAGTGACTAAAAATTTATTAATCCAAAACTCTTTACAAGTAATGGTCACGCAAGTAACGATTCGTAACATTTCTTTAATGACCTATATTCTATTCTACATACATCGTCTACCATGGACGAGCAGTCTGGCCACAAGATAGGCAGTTCGCTTATCAAAGGTAGGACTGAAAAAATAATAATAATGAAACGAATATTAAATAAATAGCGCAAACCTGAAATAATCGTGTGCCGATGGATCTGCAAGTCCTGGGTTCCACGGAGATGAGCCCAATCCTAAAAACATCGATTAAACAGAATAAATAATAAAATCAATACCTTGACTTCATACTTCCAATAATAGTATGCAGTCTGGATGGTAACGAAAGGAATAAGAATCTTAGGTACGGTGACTCTAATGGCAGTTCCATGATAAACTACAAAAGTGGTCTAAAGATAAGTAACAATATAAAAATAATTGAAATTTAAAACAAACCTTGCGAACCAGCTGGGCTGAAGACAATGGAAATATTGCCGTCGTTGAAAAAGTCGTTATAAACCATTACGACAAAAAACAATTTTGGCTGGCCCGTGCCAATTCTTCCCTGTCTCTGGTTCTGCTTCTGATGATCCAGATGCTCTCTCATCTACTATATTTTTTATTTACGGATTTAATTATTTGTGAACACTGCGACAGTCTAGTCGACTGTTTCCATATTCAGCAGTGTTCAGTTTACTGTTATATTGGGTTATACTGGCATATAGAATTTAGGGAGCTTCTCAACTAGGAAATTCTCAGTGCGGGTTAACGGGTTTAAGGGTTCAGGCTGAACATTACATTTTCTAGCGTTTTGAAGTAAGCTATTTTCTAGTTAATTAAATTATCCGCTTTAACAGTAGTTATATTTTGTATAGATAATTCTGAACGCAGTGTCTCTGTGTTTATGGCTCAGCCGTAATTGTATTTGGGGGTGTTGTCACTAACTTTTGCAACTGTTTGGGGTGTATATGTTGGTCAAAGTGTTTTCCCGTGTTCGTTATGGCTAGCAGGGCCAATATTCAAAGACGTTTATCACAGTGATAAATTATCTCTTTATTTTCTTCGAAGAGTGCAGAATTCTTTATTTCAAGAAAATAAAGAATTCTGCGGGGGCGACCCGCGCTGCGAAATGGGTCTTCAATTTTGTTTGCCCTAAAATAGAATGCAGTTAAAAGAAAAGGAGCAGTTTAAATAGAGAAATATTCCACCCGCTATCATACACAAAGACACGCTCGGATCGTCAGCTTAAAGAGGTAAAGTTTTATATTAAAAGAGAAATGTTGTGTGTTAAACTTTGTTGTATATTCTATCTGAAACAAGAAGCAAGATATCGAAAGTTCAACCGAAGCAAAAACACAGATGGTTGAAATTCTGCATTCTCTGTAATCATTCTGAAATAGTCTTAACTTTATAGAACGAATAATAAAATTCCTAGTGTATATCTAAACGTGTGAAAAGACTACAATATTTTCAACATACTTTCTCTTTCGATTGTCGGAGGATCTCTTATAATACACTAACTCACATTTCTTCATATTCATAAACACTCGATTATGATTCCTATTTGGCTGCGTACCTATTGGCAGCATATTAGATACTCAGTTAATGTATTGGCTGTTATGATCCCGTTAATAACTGAGTATAAATTAGTATACTCTTTTATATTCATGAAGATTAACTGGCATGGCAAATGCCTCAACAGTAATTTGTCTTAACCAACTTTCTTTAGGACTCCCAGTATAGCAATATTTCGAAAAAAGACACCCCTACTAGTGTGATATTGAGCAAAATGCAGTTTTTGGCGTATACAGATTTCAAGTAGCTGAATAATTCAACCGACTGTCTTCTATCTTAGCCCATTCTGAGAGAGCTGGGTGAATGGATGAATGTGTTGTCTCAAAAAGTAGCACATTTAAGTGCTATTTCTTTAAGCTTAAAGTATTTGCTTTAAGTGTTTAAGTTATTTCTGACCAGCGATGTGCGGAATTCCGCATTCCGCATCCGCGTTCTGCACTTTTTGAAAAATGGAGTTCCGCACATCGCTGTTTCTGACTCAGAGACCAACTGTCCATCCTTTATTTAAAAACAACAAATGTTCCTTATATTTATGTTATTTTACTTTTTTATCCTTTTTTTCATGCGGACGTGTCTTTTATAACATATTAGAACCATATGCTCCGCCTAGAGCTACTTGTTCCACGATTCAGCAGTCATTAGAAAGCAGACCTCCGAAAGGAGCTTCGAAGCGAGGTCAGGCCCAGAGCTGGTTA
>JAQGAV010004093.1:0-11008 GCA_034691345.1 Phasmarhabditis papillosa | reverse complement strand
CTGTTTCAAAACCTAGACTACATGCGCCGTTTTTAGTTAACGTGCCGCGTTGACGGGCTTCCCCTTCAAAGTGCATTTCTACTCTGGCAAAATAGCTCTTTCCCTTATAAAGCCAGTTGTAGCGGCAAGTTAACTACAAACGGCGCTTGTAGTCTAGGTTTTGAAACAGACACGCCAACGGAGACAGTGGGGTTAAAAGACTAAGATATAATTTTAAAATTAAACTTCGTTTTTCTCTGGAAATTTTTAACCAAATTATTCGAAAAAACTCAGTTACACATATTGAGCTATTGCCCTTCCAATGATATATACATGAACATGAATTGCTTAACAAAATAAGCCAGGGTCATTATTTCACCATTTGAATTTGCCCTGTCCCATTCCTTTAGGGCGCGGCGAGCCGTGTGAAGAAAAGGCTCCCAATTCACCGGTATTCCATTATTTTTATAAAACACCGCTGCTCCTTAGAATACATAGGAAATCGAGATGTTGCAACAGATTATAAAAGAGATAGTGAGCTCAAAGAATCTATAAATGTTAACATCAGTGGTGTGCGGGATCCCTCCTGAACCTTGTTCCCGAATTCCTGGAAAAAGAACAACCAGAATCCGTTCCTGGGTCCGTAATTTTCAAAAATGAGATCCTGCACACCACTGGTTAACATAGAATAGTCACACCTGCAGGGGTATACGGTAGGGCTACAAATAATAGAGCATATTTTTGCAAAGGAGCGCCGAAATACAAAGAAAATAGACTCTAAATTTAAAAACAGTCATTTGCCTATAAAGAAAGGACCAGTAAAGATTATGACCAAAGATATCTTTAGAGTTATATTTTAGAGTGTAATAATGGAGTGTTACTTGCATATTTTTAGGATTAATGACACCGCACCTGCAGGCAAATTGCACGCGCGTACTTGCAAAGTACAATATTGAACGGAGTGTAGCCGCCAGATCCTGGCGCGTGCTCGTAAAAGGGGCTCGGACGAGCGTAGAATTCTCTATACTCCATCATTTGTCTTGGCGCTGACTATATTACGGAACTATAATCTTATCTAAGTAGCTTAATCTGCTAGATTAGCAGGTTCATTACAAGAAATCATTAAACTTATAAACTAAAGTTTGTTCTTAACTCTATTAATATCTTTAATATAGTTATAATAACATTAAATACTTAATAAAATGACAAAATTGAACGGAATGAACTTTACTAACAGATTATACGTAGTACGTTATTCACCCTAACGGTTATGCATAACGGGCTTCTCAAAAGGAATGTTTAGAGTTGTTTGGCCCATCGCGGTCGGTGGGGCCGGCCAGAGCTCGGCCAACTTTTAGAGCTTCGGGCATCGTTGGTCAACCTAATCGACAACAACGAATAAGCACCGCGATTTGCTCATTCATTCCCAGCTGAACCCTTGCAGAATATAGTTACCAGTGGAGGTAGTGTCGTGGATTATCGCCCGGTCAGGCTAAAATTTGCCCGGGCACTCACCCGGGCGTTATTATACTACGGCCACATGGCCCAAAATGACCCCAAAGCTCAGCGAAATCCGTCAATAGGGGTATCCGAAAGATCGATATTAAGAACCAGGACGTAGGTGAACTTCTACAAAAGAAACTCTATTATGTTAAAAGATGTTAGATTAATATGAATATAGTCGTATTCAAAAGTAATTTGTTAGTATTGTAACGTAAAAGTAAAAGTAACGGCCGTGTTAATAAGCAGTAGTATTGCAATATTTTTTCTGAGTAAGGCAGAGCGAAAGCAAGTTTGCAATCTGCTGATATCGCGCGTAGGACACCAGCAGGCGCAGTGTTAATATTGATGAAATACGCAGCTTACACGACGGTATCACTTTTGAATCTGATTATATACTTTTTAAGAAAAGGCTGCCAATTCACCCAGAGCTGGTTAGTTTTCAGGGCCGGCACGGCCCGGCCTGAAATTTTGAAACCGGTTCCGGGCCGGCCGGATAACCACTTCAGAATTCACCGATTTTCCATCCATTATATAACACCGCTACTCCACAGAATGCGGAGCTAGAAGCTTAGCTCTAACGGAAGCAATCAATAATGGAATAATATAATGTTTATGGTTATTAATAGTGTAAAATAAAGTTTAAAAACTATTGAACTCCTCTTGAATAGGTAAAATTAGGGCTATAAGGTGGGCCCCCGAGAGAACCGCAATGGGCAAATCAATAAGACAACAAGTATGTGTCAATCATTTTGATAAAGAAATGAAATATTAAGGAATTTAAAATGTTTTAAAGATTAAAAAGAGGAACTGGCAAGATTTTTGAAACTTTATAAAACAATAAAAGTGGTTTAGATGTTTGTTTTCGAATGGGAATCGTCAGTCGCTAGGTTAATAGTATATATAAAATAGTCTGCACGAAAAGATACATAGGTTTCATGCACCCTTAGACTTAATGTTAGAAAGGAGCCGTCTTTGCTCAGAAGATTCCGGAATAAATGGCCGAAGCCCTGCCCCGAGGAAATATGCTATTATTGTGCGATACATGAGATACAGGAACTAAAATACTTTTAAAAATAGGTTTCCAGCGCGGTAGCATGAGGAGCAGCGATGTTATATAAAAATGAATAGAAAGTTGGAGGATTGAGACCCGTTTCCATAAAAGTATATTCATTTTATATAACACCGCATTTATCCGTAATACTTCGCTGGAAACTTAGCTCTTGGTGTATAACACAATAAATTATACAACACTGCAAATTAAGTGGTGGTCTTCAATAAAGAGGATTTCAGGTTTTCGTTAGCGGGTTGTTCTAGCGCATGGACTCAACAATGCTTGTATTTTGAATATAGTTCTATTCAAGAATAATAATGGAGTGTAAAAAAAGAATCTCGTTGAAAATGGCTTTGAAAGTATTCGAAAACCGAAAATATAGGCAAAATTTCCTTAAAATACGCAATCAACACTCCATTATTACTCTTGAATCAGACTATACTAGGTTGGTTACTCGAGATAGGTTTGTTTAAACCTTAAATCATAAAGCAAATCTCTATAAAAAAAACTCTTGTTTTAAAACATACTACATTTTAATATAAACTCTTTTAATAACTAAAAACTCTACTTTATTCTCAATAAACTATAATGCTTCTTCCGCTTATAAGCATAGCTCGGCCCCCCTCAGAGAACAATTTCATTTTGCCGCTGGCAGCCGCAAAAAATCGACGGCGCTCTGCTAAAAAACGACTGGCGGGCGACTCGCAAATGGCTAGCAGAGCATGCCGTGTGAAACGGCCGAGAAGGGCAGAATGCAATAGTAGAACGGATAGTTGTCAAGGAAGAAGAAGGTTAGAAAAATAGAGAAGTGTTTTTTAATGGATAAAACTAGTAGATGGAAATAGTGTTTAAAGTTTCATTTTACCAAAATATATTTAGTAACATTATAAACTGTACTTTAAATAAATAAAATCGCAAGTTTTTAAACTTATGGCTGGTATAGTCTATAACAAACAAAAGACCGCAGAGCGCGGTGTTATACGCAGACTTCCACAATTGCGTATTTGTCTTTTTCTGGATATGATACAAATGAGACTAGTACAATAATATTTTTCTCACAACAAACTGCGCAGCAAACCATATAATGGAAGTATAATTTTGTCACAGAACGAGCGATTTTTGAAACCTTAAACAACACCGCTAACTGCAGTCTTTTTATTGTTATGGACTATAGCGTTAAAAGGTTCATAATTCTTGCATACTTCCAGAAAACTTCGTCTTACCGTTATGGATTAAGGAGAACCGTCAACACGGAAGTATTCTGGAGGTAATTATAGAACTTTTAGAAAAATAGTATCTTTTTTCTTATTTCTGCGAGTCGCAGGATTTAAACTTCATTAATAAACTTTATTTAAGTAAAGTAATTAAGCCATAATAAAGAATAAGATCTATGATATCTACCGTTCTAACGATGTTTAGGTCGTCAAGGATATAAATAAAATAATAAAACTATCTTTTATAAAGCTTTAATGCATTATAATACTTTATTACAAAATATCCCACTAGGACCACCTCTGATCTAAACATCGGGTTAAAAAGTGAGCTGGTGGTCGAGTGCGAAAGGAGCGCAGATAAGTCGCATTGGAGCGAGAAAGTAAACAAAAATGAAAATGAAACCTCTCAAACCAGAGGATATGAATGAAGGACCCGGAAAGACAAAGTGACTGAAGCGGGTTAGAAAATGAATGTATCCGGTGCAGAGCCCGGAGCGAACTTATAAGTTCAACACAGAAATGAAAACCGATAGTCTGCTTCAGAGGTAATAAAGAATTAGAAACAATTTAAAAAGTTTTATCTGAGCCTTTTTTGAGAACACCGTGCCAGCTCAGGAAGCCTCCCCGTACAAAATTGCACCTGCGATGTACGAACGAGCAATTGGCCTGCATGCGCGATGTTGAAAATACTATAAATACGCAAGTAACACCCCATTATTATTCTTGAATGAAACTATAGTAAATTTAAGATCCAGTAATCGTCAAGTTCATATTGCGATTAGTATTTCTAGATTTAAGTTATTTTATTTAAGTTCTACATTAAAAATATGTTCAAATAGAACAAAGAATAAGAGCAAATATATTTAAATATAATAAAGTTATTTATATTCTAAAATAATATTTCTAATATATAATTAAAATAAAGTAGATTCTTTAGCTAGAACTCCTTTCTATCCATATTTTAGTACATACAACCCTAAGGAGCAGGCAGTAGGAGGCCGTGAGCCATCGATTTGCAATTTAGTAAGGAAAGATTGTTAGCAAGATAGAAGAATATACCTTAGAAAAGGGTTAAATTAAAGAAAATAGAAGGTTAAGTTAAAAATATATGAGAGCTATAGTCCATCTCAAGACCTACGTTTCCAGCGCGGTATCACGAGCGGGGCGGTTTGTTATACAAATGAATGTAATTTTGGAGAAAACCCACCACGTCGACCGATTTTACATTCATTTTATATAACACTGCGCCCCGCTCGTCAAACCTAGGTCTTGAGATGGACTATATAGTCGGATTCAAGAGTAATACAGCCGTGTAAAACTAGATTTTGCGCAGGCGGAAAAACAAATTTTGGACTGAGACATACGAAATGAAGGCAAACTTTCAATTGCAGTTTCTGCGCGCGTAAATCGCCAGCGAGCGGGTGCAGTGTTAAAAATGGTAAACTAGACAGAAGACAAGGCGTTATTACTTTTGAATCCGACTATAAGAAGCTTGGTAAATCTTGCAACATCGCGCATCGCACGAGGCCGGCATTATGTAATCTGGGTATTGAAACAGACAATAAATGCTATCCAAGCAGTTTCACGAAGGTATAACTATAAATGAAAGGTAAAGGAAACACTGGACAGAATATAGATAACCTTGTTCAGGAGTAAATTAAAAGATAAAGGCTGTTCTACAAAGCTTATTTGATCTAACATTAAGTATGATAAAAAGAGTAAAAGAAGTTGATTCTTAAGTATATGAACAAAAACTAAGTTTATCAAAACCAGCGACATAGTTCAGTCTAACAGGCCGGGCCAACCCGAGGTCTAATTTTTGGAAAATTGTTGGTCGGGCCCGTCGGTTGCTGAATCTTAAGTGAATAATCGATTGCTCCTTTTCTTTTCTTAAAATGTTCGTTTGTTGCTGAGATTGGCAGCTGCTGGCGTTCACAGCTGGAACTCTTTTTACAAAAACTAATATAGGAATACACATAAAAAGAAGATTAGAAATAACCCCGTACATTTGAAATATTTAAAAATATAAGAATCGCTGGTACCCTGTAATACCTGGTAATACCAGTCGTAAATTGCTGGTACCGGGTCATATTGCTCGTATCTGGTAAACCAAAGTAGGAATACACATAAAAAGAAGATTAGAAATAAGAAGGTGTATTTTGATTATTTAAAAATATAAGAAGTATCAACAGCGACAATGGTTCTATAGATATTAAGAAAACTATAGTCTTTACCAAGAACTAGGTATCCGCGTTTAGAAGCGGTGTTAAATAAAATATATGGATAATCGGGAGTTTTCTCTCAGAAAGTACGTTCATTTTATAAAACACCACTGTTCCGCTGTGCCCGTTGTATAGAAACGCCCGGTTGGGTGCCCGGGCTGTTTTCAGCCTGCCCGGGCAACTATCCACAACTGCCGGGGCTTTCTGTAATCTCTTACAGAATGTTTCAACCATACTATTTCTCACACTTTATGGTTATTCTCACAGTCAATGTTTCGGATATTTCGCGCATAAAAGACGCTAATTGATTCGTTTCCTAGTTATTTCTTCTATTTCTACTCTACAATATTATTATTATTATTATTGGTATATTATGTCTAATAAACGTATATTCTGAAGAACTTTATTAAGTAAATGGGCAGCTAAAAACAGCCCGGCCACCCACCCTGGCGTTTCTATACTACGGCCACTGGATAACTAGCTCTTGATATCAGCTATATACGTTATTTAACATGAAGTTTCCTGCTCCTAAAAAAGTAGTTTTTAATTCAAATCAATTGGAAGACTCAGTTCCGTAGTGTGGAGTGACATGCCGACGGTATTGGAAGATATCCGAGAAAACTCCAGCCCCTTTGATTATGATCTTATTAATTTAATTGTAGCTCAGCTATGGTAAGCGCCAAGAGTAATAATGGAGTGTAGAAAAAGAATATCGTTAACAATGAATGGGAAATATTCCAAAAGGTAACATTTACGTAATATTCTCCAAAAATACGCAAGCAACACTCCATTATTACTTTTGGCGCTGACTATACTTCTATATTATAGTCATATTCAAAAATAATACCGCCGTGTATGCTGTGTCTTTCATTATTTTTAACACTGCGCCAGTTTCCATTCTACGCGCGCGGTATCAACGGATTCCAAACTTGCTTTCGCTCTGCCTTACGCGGACAAAATATTGCAACACTCCGTCTTATTAACACGGCTGTATTAAATTTAAATCTGACTATAACTATGATATAAGATATATACAATCAATAAACTTCTAAAAAGGTCTAAAAACATGCTTCATCTAGGTTTGTGGTAATCTTGCTTGTTAGCACTTTTAATCTGTTTCATTAAGTACAAATGGCAGAGACTGGCACGCGGCCGGCAGAAATGCCCGTAGAGTGCCAGTAGTGTGCCAGAATGCACTCTGGAACACTCTCTGGAGCACGCGGAGTCAGTTTTCTTAAGAATTCGAAGATCGAAGAGATTACAAATGTATTAATATGATTTGAGAAATAATACGATTTGCTTATAAGGGTTTTAGTAAGAATCTCGCCGACAATGGCTCTGGAAGTTTACGAAATACGAAAATATACGCAAAATTTCCTTGAAATACGCAAGTAGCACTCCATTAATCATATTTAATCAGACTATATTGTTCTTAGACGAACCAAATCGGTTTGGCTTCTTTTAAAGTCTTCTGATATCAGCTCTGCCCGCAGAGGTACTTTTACGTATTCTGGTCAGAGATACTGTACTTGCTGGATTCACAAAAATATAATACTTCACAAAAGTTAAATATATAAATATAATTTAGAATAGCATAACTAAAATAACAGGAAACTCTATGAGGTTTGTTCTATTATTTGTAAAAAGTAGTCAGAATACCTTTTGCACCTCCGGGGGCTGTTCGCATATCAGTTGCATGACGTTTAACAGATCAAATTACGTAGGGAGAAAAGATGGAAAAGTTAGTAAGATAAAAAGATATACAAAATATATATATTGTTAATGTATCTTATTTGTAGAATAAATTATACTCTAAAATATATATTTGTAATTTCCACAAGATCAAAAATCTCATTATTTTGCTATATATAATCCGTTGATTATCAGATGAATCTAACAATTTGCGTTTATGATTGTTCGGGGTTTGTACCAGAATTGGTTATCCGGCGCTGCCTGAAATTTTGGAGGTCAGGCCGGGCCAGCCGGATAACCAGCTCTCGTTTGTAGGAGCTAAAAGAAAAAGAACTTCTTATTGTCTTCTGCATCAACAGCTATAATTTTAGCGCAGTATGCTCAAAAGGCGGTGTTGAAAAATGAATGAAAATAGGTGAGTTGTGAGCTCTTTTTTCAAAAGTACTTTCGTTTTTATTTAACACCGCCTCTCTACAGCATACTGGCGCTGTGAACATAATTCTTGACTACAATATCATAGATCTCAAAATGAGCGTGGATCTAGTCCAAAATACGTGATTTATGGAGTTTAATAGATCAAAAATTATGGATTTGTGCTTCAAGATTCTGGAAAACTACCGTAACCCGTAACTTTAAAAAAAACCGTCCAAAATAACAAGCCGGTGCCTAAATTAAGCAATCCTAAAAAAGATTCAACAATTCTGGATTAAAAAGGAAGTTGTGTTGATCGGTTGAGAGTGACTGTTCGCAACAAGAGAAAAATGCACTTTCATGGTCGATTTTAGCCAACATCGAAAATCAAGCAAAAACCTGTAGAAAAACAGGATTTTAGAGAGAAGACAATAAATATTAAGATATATTAAGAAAATATAAGTTCCTTTACAATTAGACTGAATGTTAGAAAGGAGCCGTCTTTGCTCAGAAGATTACGGAATGAATGGCCGAAACTATGCCTAGAAGAAATCTACTATATTGTGATACGAGTAAAACAAGAGTAAACACCTTAAGTTTAAACTATTTAGCGGATGAATTTACAAACAGTTTGGATATCTAACTACCACGTGCATTATCCTTATCCTGGTTATCCTGCCGGACCAGCCTGGGTTTCAAAATTTCAAGCCGGGCCGGGTCAGTAACCAGCTCTGCGTGCTGTATTGGCTGTATTCATGTGCCGTATTGGCTCTTCCCGAGGCGCGGTCGGGTTTTCTATCCCTCGGATTCCAGTCACGGAAGAGATCCTACTGACTGATGACTGTTTTCTTGATCTTCGAGTGATACAACTAGAGATTGGCTCTTTGGATCGCGAACGGTTTTGATTCCGAGCTATTTCTCTATTGGCTACAGTATAGTTTCATCCCCCCGGAGACTGAAAATTCCGGAATGAATAGCCTAACCCCTGCCTCGAGAAATCTAAAGTTATTGTGATACGAGTGATACCGAACAATAAACACTTGTTTTAACTGACTACATTATGACTAAAAGACCATGAAAGCGATAATAATTATCAAATCAATACAAAAACTAAAGAACAGTTTAATGTATTATATTTATATTTGCTTTATTAGCAAACTATTCTCGGCTTTCTTACCTGGGCGGAGCAATTGAACGTATTCCATGAATAAGGCGGGTTCATCGATTGACTTACATGGAAGAATTCTAGACTGTAAATAAATTATGAAACGTAAGTTAAGATAAATATAGTCTAATTCAAGGATAATAATGGAGTGTTACGGCGCAATCATGGGATTTTTAACACCGCGTCTGCATGCAATGGCACGGTCAGAAGACGCCGGAAGCTGGCACGGTAATCGCAAAAAGGGTTCAGACAAAAGTCGAATTCTTTACATTTCATTATGTATTTTTAACATGGAAATATTTCAACAGTGACATTGGCATACGACTTTTAAGGTGATTTTGCCTCATTGGAAAGAGACATATTCTAACATACTCAGACCTCAAAATAGGCCAGGACGGGCCGGGCCGTGCCCGAGTGATTGGCGACACACTATAAAAAATACAAAATTCGTACGGGAGGGACCCATAGATGATTTTCGGATTTTTGTTTTTAACCTTGGGGACCGGCCCGGCTCTGAGAACTCCGAACATACTATACTCAGAAGTAAGATCTAGGTTTCCAGAATAGTATCATGAATAGAGGCGGTGGCAAATAAAAATACTTTTACTTTTGGATAGACGGTCCAAGCCATCGACTTTTCATTTATCTTTATACAACACCGCTGCTCCCAAGGATACCGGGCTAGAAACATAGATCTTACAAGAAACTATATAAATAATTATATTAAATATTAAACATTCTATGTAAAAGAATATATGTTATGACAAGAATATAAAGAATATGAACAGCTGCTAAGTTTTTTTTTATTTTATATAATAGAATTTTTAGAATGAAAATATTGACATTTAATTAAAAGAAAGTGGCCGGCCGGGTCTTCGCAGAACTATAAATTGTTATTAGTTTGTTCCCCAAAAATAAGTTAAGCTATTATCAGGGTTCAGAATTGGCCGCTGCCGAAAAATACGGCGGGAAATTCTACCAGCTAAGTCTGGGCAGTTTTTAGCTTGCCCGGGCAACGATTTACAACTGCTAGGGCAGCCAAAAACTGCCCGGGCAACGATTTACAACTGCTAGGGCAGCCAAAAACTGCCCGGGCACCGATCCGGGCGTTTCTATATTACGGCTACTGGTTATAAGAACTACTGACTAAGACTGTGGTGTTAGAATAAATAAAGAACTCAGAAAATAAATATACCGCTTTGGTTATACCGTGCTGAAAAGCTACTTGTAGCAACCGAACCCTTATTGAAGTTGAACTCAAAAACAGAGCTATTTAGAATTGAACATTGCGAAATCGCCTTTAAAATGGTATTGTTCTCTATGAGTTTCTTGAAACAGACTATAATATATAACAATATTAATAAAGTTCTAAATTGTCTTTCTAAGTAAGAAATTGTTTAAAATGGTCTTCATCTAGTAATTACTAAGTAACTGAAACCCCTTTTATTCCTATCGATATTGACGGAGAAAACCGGTCGCAGCCAACTTTCTCAAGTCGAAACTAGAAAAAGTAATAGATGAACTTTGCAATGGGCACCGTCTTAGTCGAAATGATAGGAAAACCAGGCCATCCAAAGGATATTGGGCCGGGCCCGACCCGCTGGAGGGTCTGGTCTGGCCGGAACCTGCAATGAAGTCTGAGGTAAACCATTTCATATGAATAAGCAAGTTGCATAACTGTGAAATGACAGATATGTACGTGAATCTCACGTATTTTTTATATTCTCTTTCTAAAATCCAAATCGTATCGATTTGAGGAGAAATACGAATA
>JAQGAV010004092.1:0-11012 GCA_034691345.1 Phasmarhabditis papillosa | reverse complement strand
GCGATCCAAGAAAGAAACTAATGATGTAACCTGTACTGTGATCCAAATATTGATATCGGAATAAAATACTTTAAAAAAAATACCAGATGACATACTGTTTGTTTGATTGTTTAACTGTTTTATTTCCTGTATGACTCCTATCACAATAATAGCAGAGCTGTTAGACCAGCCGGCCCGGCCCGGCTTGAGTTCCAAATCTTGGGCAGGGCCGGGCCGGGTTAACAGCTCTGAATAGTAGTAGATGTCTTCGAGGACATACCCTTTCAGTTATCCATGAGTTCAAAGTTGGAAAATCTCTTGGACATGTAGCATTATCTGCTTTGATATGTCTTATATATACTTTCTTCCAATCATTGTCTCTTCTAAACATTCTTGTCGTCTGGTAAGCGAAAGTATATAAACATCTTCCGTCTAGCGTATACTCATAAGCCTAAAACGTACAGTTTAGAAAAATACAGTTTACAGTTCGATAGAAAGGATTTTGAAAAGGATAAGTGATCCGAATGTCCACCATAGTACAGTTACTGTAGTAATGACGGCAAAGATCAGCCAACAAAAATTAGAATTGAATTATTATATAATGTATGTCGTGAAACTTTTCTGAAGACACATATAAACTTGAATTTGTCCTTGATGCTTGATTAGCAACTATGACATAACTCGAAAAAAGCTGAGCCTATCCTTGTTTAATGTAAACTTTGGTCCTACCGCGGCTTCCAGTCTTTCGGCCTCATCGGCGCAGACGTTTAAGTTTGAAACCATTTCGTTTCCTGGAGGTTGGTAGAACTCCAAAAGAGACAGGCCCGCGACACCAACGTGAAAAGAATACGAGGAATTAGTTCCAGCCTTGAAAAACTTGTTAAAATACTTGAAATACAAAATTGTAATCCTATAAGTATTCGGTAAGTATTTCGCAAAAATTATTAAATATTTGGATCTCTATTAACCCTAAGTAAAACGCTACAATAATCTAGTCTGGAAAATCAATTGTTTTTGATAAATACATAACATTTTATTCCAGTTCGTAAAGTAGGACGCCGACGCCGACGCAACTGATGATGTGAACGACCCCAACCTTCGCCGTCGCCGTTGCCTAATTATTATTATTCATTATAAAACATTTCCTTTGATTCCGTGTTATAGTCGACGGACGGATCGCTTGCAGGTAAAGGATTGAGAATGTTGCGTTGCGCTGGAGCGCTAATCTGTTTGGAATTCAGTCTATTGCCTCTTAGTATCCGCGCTCCTTTGCACAGCTGACCGTATACCGCTGCAAGCAATTCGTCCGTCGACTATAAGTGGAAACTAGTGATTACTCCAACTTACTGTTGTCTCCATCAAAACAAGAACTATGATTAAATGAAACATTTTCATTCCTGGAATACGTTGGCTTTGCTGAGTAAAGACAGAATGAAAGAGGAGAGCGTTTTTGAAAAATCCAGGCAAGCATAAAAACGAATATAAAAGTGCTGACATTAAACAGAGTGTATCCATAAAACGAGGTTGCCTAGCAGAGTACTTAAAATGAAAGCAACCCTAAAGTGCACCAAAAAATTCAGACAATTTGAGAGTGTGGAGTCTCTCGGAGAGCTGGTTACCGGCCCAGCCCGGCCGGGCCTAACATTTTGGAGGTCAGGCCGGGCCGGTCCGTCGGATTTACAGCTAATCCGGCCCGGCGCGGCCTGAAATTTTGGAAGTCAGGCCGCGCGACGAATATTTCTCTTTGGTAAATTTTAAGCAAATGCATATCGCTTGCAGAGAATCTACTAACACTGAGATTCAATCTTATAAAAAATAAACAAACGTTGTACTTTACCCGTACTTTACTTTATCAGATTCAATAGCTAACCGTATTTATAGGGCAAAATGAACTCATTTGAAACATTTAGTTGAGCAATCAACTGATAAATTGCAGCTATGAAGTTTACAACAAAATTTCGCACAGGATGAAATAATCTGCATCGGAGTAGTAAGAAATGATGCTGAAACCACTTTAGGTTATAGGCTATAGTCTTATTCAACAGTAATAATGGAGTGTTCAAAAAGAATCTCGTTGAAAATGGCTCTGAAAGTATTCGAAAACCGAAAATATACGCAAAATTTCCTTAAAATGCGCAAGTAACACTCCATTATTCATCTTGAATCACACGATATCATCATTTTGCATACGACATTCATCTTTCAAGAGATACCCTCGGTGTACTTTATCCAGTTTCCTTCAAGATTCATCCCCCATCTGTTCTGAACTTCGGGGCTAGATTTATCAAAGAAAGCATGAAGGCGTGCAATTTTATTTACAACGTGTACCTGTCAAGTTAGACAGGTACTAATTCAATATGGGTAACGACGTCGTTCATTCAAAATTCCACATGACTGGTGTTGTAATTACTAAGCTGCCTTCACTTTTTCTCATTGCTAAAGGTTTCACCCACAAATATGTGCGTCTATATGTTTGTAGCATTTATTCTAATACCGCACCTTATGGTAACCGATTTATATGTCGTTTGTATGTGTCTCTGTAAACCAGATTCCAGTTTTTTCCAGTTTTTTAAAAATTAAAGGTTAATTAAAAGGGTTAAAAAAGTTATTTATTTCCTATAATCGCATAAATATTACATAATAGTATCACACATAAATAGTGGATTTCTTCAAGGCAGGTTTCGGCCATTCATTCCGGAATCTTCTGAGCAAAGACGGCTCCTTTCTAACATTCAGTATACGGGAACACGCAACATGGGATCAGCTGGTTTCCCAAGCCTTCTGCAGCAACGAGGAGCCGAACCCACAACCTCAAATCCTCACAGTCTCAGAGACCGCTGCACTAACCACTAGGCTACTCACATTTCTTTTTATTTTTATGATTTTGCTGTTCTCTTAAAATGAGGAACCAAATGAATAGAGTGAAGCACATTAATCGCAAAAATATGTTTGGTTTGAATGAAGCTATTTTTGTTTATTGACATGAATAATGCATACGACATTGCTTTTTGTTTGAAAGAGATGAGGTGAACTATGTAGTGAGTCTATTGAGATGAAGTGTATAAAAAGCAACATATGCTTCGAGTCTACGGTAAATTCCAATATTATTACTATTCCAATATATGTTTGGGGAACCCCTTCTATCATATTCCTGCAACAATGCGTTCTGTTTGACGACTAAGACTATCTGAGTTGCGTTAAAAACTAGATAAAACGAGTTCGGGAAGAAGGAAGGATCATATTTGTGCTGTAGAGTAGCTAACTTTTTCGCACGTATTTCAAGCTAATTTGGTAATGGACTGCTTCCGGCTGGGTCCCGCCACGATGTCTACAGTAAGGCGCCCAACGTTTGGGATTGGACGCAATTGACGGCGGCTGGCCTACTTTTGGAACCTGGGATAAAAGTGTTCCAGAATACACTATTTGCGCTGAATAATATTGTTGTATTTGAAAAGACGACCAACGTAGTTCAAGTCCCAATCAGTTGTGGTTAACGACAAAAGAAATCGGCCTAGAAATTAATACCATGAAGACAGTAATGATGATAAACTTTGCCAAACGGGAAGTTTTACTAGATGCTATACAACTAGAATATCTGGATCGTTCCATTCATTTGGCATGCTCGATAAGTTTTGTTGATGCAGAGGAACTCAGGAGAAGAAAAAAATGTTGCTGATTCTCTTTTAGTAGACTTCAACGACCTTTAGCACAACGCAAGTGCCTTCTCAGACGAAAAGAAAAGTATTTGAAATGATAATACTTCCAGCTGTTATCAATGAATGTGAAATGTTTTATATCAGTTATCAAAATGAGTAAACAAATGAAGCTTCGGAAATTGCAGCATGTACATCTTTATAAGCTGTGAATAATTAAGTAGATAATCTAAATAACTATTAGATTTAAACAAACCTCTCATACAACGTTTCTTGAAACATTAGCTTTTGATAAACAGCTGTATCTCTGAATGGTTATAAGGTATTCAAACGGCTGTGGTTTCATATCTTCAGCAAAATTAATACAAAGTAGTAGGATATTAAGAAGGTCTTGGTCAAATTAAATCACATGTTTTCAACAAGATAAATTTGAAGCCCAGTTTGAAGGTAGCCGATTCTCATTTCCGACCTACAGTACACCATCGATGGTTGTCACATAATGATGCAAGAAGGGGCGACATTCTTTGTTTTAAGCAATTACGGGAATCAGAATACAAAGAACTATCATATACTAAGTGATTAAAGAAAATAGCTGTGCAACTTTAGTGAAAAGGGAATCGCCAAATTGTGAATATTTCGGAAGGATTAAGACTCGAGAGGAGCCAAATCCGACGTAACCTATACACCATAGTCATTTTCTGAAGCAATTTGGAGAATTCATAAAATATATTAGAAGAAAATACATTTTCAATTACTATATTTGCAGTATACTCGCGCTCCTTTTCTTTCTTTCGAAATTCTACGGTACACCCCTGCAAACGATTCATCCGTCAAATACACGTGCATTCTGGTTATCGCGTTCAAATAATTTCAGAAAATGGTCCCGGTGTCATAATAAATTATGAGTTCAATAGTTTCATTTAAGGATGAAAAACGTCTTTCAAATTTTCGATGCTAACAGGAAAATCAGGAATGTTGGAAAACGATACGTTTAACACTCAAAAAATCGAAACCATAAAACCTGCAGCATTGCTCAGGTAATCATTTTCTTATCTAATGAGCTTCCGAGTTGTTTTCTAGCAAATTTCAAGATTCTAACCATAAGTATTGTGATCCTGTTCATGTTGAACTCTACAAAGAAGAGAAAAACGAGGTTGTATTTTTTAAAGTAAAACTGTTACAATACGAAAAAGAAAACATAACAAGACGAAATTCTAACAGTACCTATAATAACTTAACAAACTCAAAACATCAACTTAAAACCAATGCAAGTTATCAAAACAAAACTTTCTCTCAATTATGTTCCTTCAAAATTTCTAACATTTCCTTTTCGCGGATTTCATCAATATTATCTACGAAACTGTCCGCTTGAACCCTTAAGCGAAACATATAGCACTCCCACCATGTGTAATCTCCCTCGCAATCTAAATGAAATAAGTTTTTAAAACTATTGATAATGTTTTTATAGATTAGAGTAAGCAAGACAAGGATAAAAGCTGTACAAATATTTTCTAACTTTTCTCATTTGAGCACAGCGTTGCCCCATTTTTTTGCAAGCAACAAACAATGTAATGCTACCTGTTTAGACTTACTATCAGCCTAATAACACTAGTCCTATGTTCCCCTAGTAACTACAGCACACCACTTACTAATAAGTCTATTATCATATAACATAAGATTGTTATAGCCTATTTCCCATCATAACCGATTCACATGTTGGCTTGCTTGCTGCCAACCGCACTGAACTCTGCCTTGCTGACTCGGCTACTCCCACGGGTAGACTAAGAATCGAGAATCACCACCACACTACCATGTTCGAACGAAATCATCATCGTAAAAACGTACTCAATTTTAACTGATAGTTACAGTGCTTGCCAGCTAGATTTGACAAAACTGACCGAATTTCTTTATTCTGCTTGTTAGCTCTTCTAACTGACTTTCAAATTCCATTATTGTAGCTTTCTGCAAAGGATCTGCAAAGAACACGTAAGTACGTCATATCTATAAAATAAGGTTTGATGTTTCATGAAAAGTTAGATAATCACTTGCGTCTTTTCATATTATTCGCAATTGTTCAAACCTACCACAACTAGCCGCGAAACTCCATGAACCATCTGACTTCAGTTTCATACAGGGAGTTCTGCAAAAGTATTTGTGAAGAATAATAAATTAATTATTTAAACATCAACAAAAGATTCTCTCAATTTTTAGCTAGTCACCTTACAAAATAAGGGTATCTTCGACGTATATGCTTACCGAGGTTCGGGTCTATCTGCTGTGTCTTCTGAGGCAATGATTCCGAACAAGAACAAGAACAAAACGACAACTTTCATCATCTGAAAGTTAGAAACGTTTTTTGGGAATCCACTGGTTTAATGAGTAAATACACCAAAGTTCATTATTGGCTCTAATTCGGCATTCGTATGTTTCAACAAAATGGCTGCCAGTCAAACTTTTAATGTGAAAAGATAGCGAAAAAACTAAAGTTGTAATGATATTAGAATCTTGTTCTTCTCAACATGGTTAACCATTTAGATAGTCTATAATATTGTGGTATTATCTGTAAAAGAAGTTATTGTCGACGAAATGAAACATTTAAGAAAAGGTAGATAACCAATTACAACGTCTCAACCCATGTCGTCCCGCCAACCCGTTATCAAAATAGTTTGCTTCTTTGGGTACCGTTTTATGGTTTGTTTCAATTATTTCTTGTTCTTGGATTAACACAATTTTCCTTATTAATTCCCAAAGATAACAAATTGATGTTAATTCTGAGAGGACTTGAAAGTAAGCGTAAGATCTATAAAATCGAAAGGTTGCAAATAGATTATCTTTGAACGATCACTGATAAACTCTACTGAACTTGTCATATTACAAGAAAAAGCAAATGTTACGGAACACAAGATATGCGACAAAGACTTTTTTGCATTTAACGTTCTACCGTATTAATTTAATACGAAATCTCATCAATTAATTAAAAGAATAAGAATAGTTAAACTAGAATGCAATGAGTTTAGAAAGCGTGTGCTCAATTGAAGCTGAAACAATTACATATTTGCTAACTTGAACAAATGTTTAAAGCGGTGACGGAAATATTATATGTCCCAAGAATTTTAATACCGTACACTGTATCCGAGGGTTGGTGATAGCCAGATACGGAAAACAAAGAGATGTTCTTGCTGAACTCTCATATTCACTATTATGCCCGGCAAAGGAGCGACCATTCTCAGGACAAAAACAGTTTCGGCGGAAACGTTCCCGGCGGTAGGGTATTCTCAATCGTTCTGCAATTTCAGAATTCCGCTCTATTCAACCTGTTTCATTTCCGTGGGTAGGTGAGAGCAATGATTGTTAATCCGCCGAGAATAATCGCTCTCATGCCGGAAACATTGGGGAATACGGCCACAATATGACGCGAACGGCCGGCACTGTTTTTACTAATGCTAGTATATGTAGTTAAAAAAGTATAAATCCATTTTTCTTACTAAAACTGTCGATCTAAGTCTACCTACATTCTAAACTAACCATAAAACTACCGTTTCTTATAATCTTTCATTTTAAAATTCAAAGAATGCTACTAAACGTGCATATAAATGTGCTTGGGTTGCATGGTGGCACCACCTAACTAACCATGTGTTTCGGAAACTTCTTTATCGGAAATGTGCCTTCAACATATGATTAAATAGTTATCAAATTAAACCAAAGTGAAACTTTGTGTATTTCTGATGTCCACGACAACAACTTATAAAGTGTTGTCGGGAGTTTGAATGAAGTTTTTCGGACAGTTTGTAGAGGATGTCTGAAAAGGCATGATATTGTAACCGCGAGATCTTTCTTGACTGACTCTGTTTGGTTGTTCGTTCTTTTAATGACGATCGAAACATTTACTTTTAACTTACTACGAAGGGACTGGACGATAAGTGGGAACGAAAGATGCCATCCCGAAGTAATAAGCATAAAAATTGTAATTTGGTAATTATGATTACAACTATCTTTAAGTATTAACTGAATAAGAACTAAGGAAACGAAACCTTCTTATTGGCCAAAGTGTTCTTTATCTTATTGTATCTTTTTGTGGTGTTTACTCAGCATAGTCTAGTCTATTTAGATAATATCAAATGTTTCAACATTCCCGTCTGTAGCTGATCATTTATCAATATTCAGGGACGTTTACGAATTTGGATTCCTGCTCGTATAAGGGACCACATTTGCAAATTTACAATACGCTTCGGAAATCGACTTTCATAAAAATGAAATACAGAACGCAATTAATCGAAAAGAACTGTGCAGGTATAGTCGACGGACAAATTGCTTGCAGGTAAAGGACTGCGAATGTTGAGCTGGAGCGCTAATCTGTCTGTGTTTCAGTCTATCACCCTTAAGTATCCGCGCTCCTATGCAAAACTAACCGTATTCCCCTGCAAGCAGTCAGTTACTAACCCTTCCTTAAAAACAAAATACTTACACCTTAACAGTAATTGTTAACTGATATGTGCGGGCACCAGTGTTTCGCCAAATGGTTTTGATAACCTAAAATTCACTATCAAAAGTTATCGTTCTACCGTATCTTTAAGCTCCGGTTCAAAGTCAGTATTCTGCCACTTAGACTTTGTTCTTTCTCGACGTTCTCCTAATCTTTAACTATTCATAAACATTTCATTTGTTATAAATAATTGGAAAATAATGGTTAGCAACTTTATCTTTATGTATGTAGTTACGCGGGCCACAAAGTTGCACAATAAAAGTGCTGTTTTTAAAAATGCTTTGTTGCAAATGTTTCAGCCACTGGTATTAGAACAGAGGGATGTCGTGACTAATATTCATCCGTCTGGCTCTCTGTGCATTGTAGTCAAATGAATTAAAGCTCGCGACTGCGTTCCCTAGGTCTTCGTTCTTAAGCGTATTAGTTAACTCTAAAATTGACTTGACTCATGTTTTTAGTGTCCTTAAAACGCAATAAATTGAAACATAGCTCGTGCATTCAATGGATTTTCAATTGTCCGTAGGTAGCCCCCCCCCCCCCCCCTGTGGTAAACCGACTCAAATCTTCGAAAGATGTTCTAGACTATGAGGGGCGTACTCACAGAATAGAACGTAGAATACTAGAATAACAGTTGAAACCGTCCAATGGGCTTTATTGACTCCGGAATGAGGTTCTATGAAACAATTAAGCTTTACATCAACAACAACAACTGTTTGGCGAGGTTAACAAACAATACGATAATACAAGAAATGAACTAAAGAGTGCAGATATTCTGCACACATGGTCTCATTATAGTCAATAACAAACAAAAGACCGCAGAGCGCGGTGGTATACGCAGTCTTCCGCAATTGCGTATTTGTCATTTTATGGACATGTTACCAAATATAACTAGTATAGTAATATTTTTCTGAAATCAAACAAAAATTTGCGCCGCTAATTGCATTCTTTTTTTGTTATGGACTATATCACACCCTCTATATAGCCCAGACTCTTAGTAACACAACAAAACCAAAAGTGGGAGACCTAGCATTATGTCAGTCTTGATAAAAGAATGAGATATTATACAATAAAATATGTAAAATTATTTATTATAAATGTTATATGTACATGTTTATATGATTACCTTACATTTATTTCTTTTATTAATAACTAATTTATAACTCTTTGCTCTTCTCATGGTTCCCGAATCACATTTGGCAGCGATACCGGGAGGCATACTTGTCGAGGCAGTGAAGTTAAACCTGCACATTAGGTTACCGAGGATCTATAACATAAATATCGTTATGTAAAAATTATCCCTATAAAATTTGACTCTAAAATATTTCACTGATTATGTTCCTTATTACTTTTTCTAGAGGTAAACACCGTTTGATGAACTTTGTACGACACTATTATGATACGCATTTGCACCAGTTTTTTTCTCTCGAATGTATATAGTCAGCGCCGAGAGTGATAATGGAGTGTCAATCGCGTATTTTTAGGATTTTTAACACCGCACCTGGAGGCAAATTGCCCGCGCGTACTTGCAAAGTACAATTAAACGGAGAGTAGCCGCCAGATGCTGGTGCGGTGCTCGCAAAAGGGGCTGAGACGAGCGTTAAATTCTTTACACTCCATCATTACTCTTGGCGCTGACCATATCAGTGATACCTACTAACCAAATAAAGTTCCGCCCTCGCCAGTGCCTCTCCCAAACAAGCCCTCTTGCCGATACCGAATTCAAGTACATGTTGTTCTAATTCGGGGTGGTCGATGTAACGTTGAGGGTTAAACTAAATTGGAACAGTTATATTAGATTAAACTTTGTAACATCAATGTGTCGTGTTTAGTGTTTTGTACACCGTACACCCATAGACTCGCTATGGGCTCCATAGCATAACGGTTAGTGTGAGTCGGTCTACGAATCCGTGAGGATAAGAGCCGGTGGGTTCAATTCCACCCTCCATCCCAAGCCGGATTTGGCCCCCCGTAGGATGCATGCCTAACTATACTTTGGTTCTTCTGATGCAAGTAAATAGGAACTGTTATGGTTTGAAAGAAAGGAAAATTACTTCATCATAAATTCACTGGTGGTGCGATCCAAGAAAGAAACTAATGTTGTAACCTGTATTGTGATTCTTGTATTGATAATAAATCACTTTAAATCACACCCAAAGACTGCATCTAAGAAAGGAGCCGCATTTGCTCAGATGATTCCGAAATGAATGGTGAAAATTAAGTCTCTACGAAATCTATTATTACTATGATACCCGTTATACAGGAAAATGAACACCTTTAGAAATTACTTTTCAAAGTAAGCCGTCTCCAGATTCCTTACCTTTTCGCAATCTGGGAATATCTTTTCATCCCTCATAATAACAGCTAATTGTGCTACAGTAGCTGTTCCTTTGGGAATTTGGTATTCTCCGATGGAGAAATCCTCGGAAGCCTCTCGCCACATACTCAGAGGCAGGATTACCGAACAACGAAGAGTTTCCTAAATACATAATGAATAAATGAAGAGTACTGTGGAATTATTTCCCCCCTCTTTTCCTTAAAAGACTTAAAAACAAATATGCTCACAGATTAAAGTGGTAATCACAATTTTCGCTATTGTACAAGTGGAGCGATTGAACTCCCTATTATGCACACAACATGTTGAAACAGTCCTTTTCTCTCGGTCAAGAAAAAGGCCTATGACTCTTACAACGAAAAGCTGATGATCAACAACCTGCACATCTTACCACTTTTGTACTCTTTTTGTGTGAAAATTCGCCCATTTTTTAGGAATGGTGAATTTTAGGGAATGGTTTGGGTATCTTTTGGCACAGTTTCGGCTACATAAAGCACACTCGCTGGTTTTGGCACTTCGCCTAAACGATGTGTTCAACATGTTGTTTACAACATCACTTGTGAAA
>JAQGAV010004091.1:0-11012 GCA_034691345.1 Phasmarhabditis papillosa | reverse complement strand
GATCCAGACACAATAAGCTAAATTGTGGAAACAAAACAATAGCTATTCTTAATAAATTCGATTAGAAAAAGGAATGTTTACTGCATTTTAAACTCTTAAAGGACTACGAGGTTTCGAAGTCCTTTAATAGCATGACATCGGTCCGTCGACTGTACTTGAATGTATTAACTCCTATCTACCTTCTTACCTTATGCTGCAAATCGTTAGTGTTTTCATTCATTTGTTTATGGAATATTTTCTCCGGTTTCCGTGTTTCGTCTACCGGTAGACCAGCCAATACAGACGCAAACAAAACTGAGATAAGAAGGTGCATACCTGAAGTTATATTTAGAACTTCTTCTCATAATCTAGAAAAGAAACAGCACTCTTTGAATTTTTCAACCTTTGGACATAAAAACTGCAACATCTCAGAACGTCAAAAACCGGCTGAATAAGGATTTAGAGGGACGGCTCAGGTCGGTGCCGCTTGTCCCAAAAGTAAACTCGGCGGGCCGAACTTTTTTGAAAATGGGCAAGCCCTTTTCCACCCTTGGCCACCAGTGGAAACGAAAAAATGTCTATCTTTATAACAGAACCTATGTTCACTTTTTAAATATATAAAGAGAGTTTATTCATATTTTACGAAACACGAGATCACATATATTTGGAGGATAAAGTGAGACGAAGGGACCATAGGGAGTCAGAACTCCATTGCACAGCACCTCGGGAACGGAAGCGGCGGATCAGAAATTTGCCTGAATTCCTTCTTCGGTGCGGATTCGAACCACCGACCTTGAGATTATGAGGCAAAGCTCTTATCCACTGGTTAAAGATAATTTAAATTGTTTTAACTGAACTTAAATATATATTTGACTAAAAATAAATATTCGAAAAATCAGAAAATAAACAAAAGTTGTATTGAGAATGATATTCTGCTTCAGAAATAAGTCTTATATATGCATCTCCTATTCACACTTTGTTGGAAAAAACGTCACCATAGACTTTTTAAAGAAATTATATTGAAAATTAAAAAAGTTATGAGTTTTTTTATTCCGGACGTTGTATTGTATTATTATATTCACCCACGTAAATTCAATCAAAGGAGAATCTTTTGTTACAGAATTCACAAAAAGCAGTCGTAAAGTAGCATTATTTATGTCGCAAACTAACCCAGAGAAATCATTTAAAAGTATTAAACTTTATTTAGTTTTATTAGAATGCTTCTTTCGTAATACCGTCTTATCCGAAGCTGTCATTGATCAGAAAATTCTAAATTGAATGACCGAAACCCTACTTCGATGATATATACTTTTATTGCGATAGGAGATTCCGGAAGTCGAATATGTTGAGATACTCTTATCCCGTAGCTATTTTACAATATTTTTAGGCAATTATATAACATTTGTGCGGGTGCTTTAGCCTAGTGGTGCAGCGATCTTTGAATCCGTGAGGATTAGAGGCTGTGGGTTCGACTCCCCGTACCTACAGAAGGCTTGGTAAAACATCAGCTTGCTTATCGCATGTTTCGTGCACCCGAAGACTAAATGTTAGAAAGGAGCTGTCTCTGCTCAGAATATTCCGGAATAAATGGCCGAAGTCCAGCCCGAAGAAACATACCACTTATGTGTGATACGAGTGAAACAGGAAATAAATCACTTTAGTTTACTTTTACAGATGTGTAAAATCAATATTGATCATAAATGTAGCAAACTAATGTAGTCTATAGTTTGTTTAACAACCAATCCAATCGTTTGCTAAGAATATTTGCAAAACAAAATCAGTACTCCTCAAAACTTAAACAGTCTATATTTCTTCTTTCAACAAGAAAAGAATTTCCATCTCCTCCGTTAGATCTTACTCTGTCATATTCATTTTGTTATTTATTCAGAGTATAGTTCATTTCATAATCTAGATTGTTATATAACGTTGAAAAGACCATCTTCATAGGTTATTTGGGAAAAGAGCTCAGCACAAAACAATTTTATATACAAACCCCGTAAAAATGTCAAGATGTTACCTTTGGTCTGATTATATTTATTTGAGTCTACTCAGATTCTATTGAAACATGTTTTCAAATGTTTTTTTTTTTAAATTATATAACCCTTGTACTTCGTGCACGATATATAACAAACCGTGCCTGTCACAATATCTCTCAACATTTACTACTACATTAACTGTTCATGTTTTTTAAAAGACCATATATAATATTTTTTAACTGGCAACATCTTTAAAAAACTGAAATACTAAATGTTCCCTTTCAAAAGTCTAAATTCGTTTGTGCGGCTGGGAAATCGTTCGTTCTTATAACACCGCACTCTTAATATTGCTACAGAAATCTCATCCGTCCATCTTTTTTTTATCTCTTCAGAGAACGGACATGTCAAATTTCGTTGCGGAACCCCTTAGTATTTTGGACTTCGGCGAGCCGTGTTATCTATCGAACCGCCATAGCTAGCAAAACCTAGCTAGCGAGCGTGTTATCTTTTGTGTCTACTGTAGCTGATTGTTTTTGAATGTAACAATCAGTTACAAAACTGTAAAAGATCACATTGATGAAAACGTTCCTCAGTTTCACTAGCGAGTTTTCTCGGAATTATAATAGATATACAGTTTTATATAAAAAATACCACTCAAAAGTAGACCGGCCTTTTGGCACGCCAGCCGGGCCAAAGTCCAACTTTTTGGGAAAATCTTCAGCTGACCCGACCCTACATAATGTAGCTTGCTGTTACTTTTAAAAATAGAACCCAATTGATTTAGCAACTTACTGTATTTATATTCAAAAGTAAATGATACGAAGCTCTCTCCGTCTCTGGTCTCGTGGTCCGTAGCTGCTGTAGGCTTGGCTAATCAACAGCTTACTTATCCCATGCTTCTGCTCCAGAAGACTGAAGGTTAGAAAGGAGCTGTCTCTGCTCTGAAGATTCCGGAATGAATGGCCAAAGCCCTGCCTCGAAGACAACTAGTATTATTGTGATAAGAGTGATACAGGTAAAATAGTAAAATACTTTAAAATACTTTAAATGGTCCCGTGTTATTGCAGCATAGTTTCATTTCGATTGGCCGAGGCAAGTTTTCGACCTTCCCTTGTTAGTTGTAATCTGCACGAAATAGAAATGATATTATTATTGTTACTAATTTTAATATATATGCTAGATATAACCTTGGATTAGTTTCCATTTGGTCTTCTAATTTGAATTCGATTCCATTCCAAATGCATCCATACTCGCATCTGTTGTTTTCCATACCTTTCAGGTTTATTTTAACAAACTTTCCTGGGGGCGCCTGCAAATTTTGTAACATTAAGTTGTATCTTCTGAAACTACATATGTCTATCTTAGCAACTGTATATACATAGTAAGGACGTATTAATATACTTAAATAAAGAATGACAGCAAAGAAGAATTTTAAACATACAGTAATCCAGGTAGTACAGATGTCGAAATCATCCTTAAACCAATTGGAGGTGTTGCCAAGAGAAAAAGTATAGTTTTGCCAAGTATCTGTTCCCGTCATATCAGTTCCGCAAACGGTTGGAGTTCCGACTGGCTAAAGCAAAAAATAAAAAAATTCGTAGTAGTCTACAGGGCTCTATTGCACACGTACAAGCCCACTAAGAACTAAAAAAATATTTCGGTGAGCCGCGGCACATCAATTTCCAAGGCATAATCTAGTGCGTTCACGGTATAGTCGACGGCCGGTCTTCATGTTTGAACGTGTAATTCGAATTAATCACCGTACGCGGAAATACGTACAAAAGCAAAAATTTTAAAATGCGAGTTATCCTCTTGTTTTTCATTTTTCTTTCTGTGTTCTTTTGTTAATCTGATCCAGACACAATAAGCTAAATTGTGGAAACAAAACAATAGCTATTCTTAATAAATTCGATTAGAAAAAGGAATGTGTACTGCATTTTAAACTCTTAAAGGACTACGAGGTTTCGAAGTCCTTTAATAGCATGACATCGGTCCGTCGACTATAACAGCGTTCATCCACTTTTACAGAACATTACTTTTCAGTAGTACCCATTTAGGATTGCAAAAATACTAGAGCTTACCGTATACTGCAGTCCCATTAGGATCAGATTAGAAGACTCATTCTGAGCAACGATTTGCTGTGGAATAAAGAGAAAAACTATGATGACGACCAAGATGTACATTTGTGTGCTGGAAAAGTGAGTGAAACTATAGTTGCTATTGTAAACAGCAGGCAAGGTAGGGTAATATACCCATATGGAAAATGAATGTTACAAACAATATCAATACTAGGAAGTTTATCAAAGGGCCGACTAAAAACTATCAGCATTCTAAAGACATTGTTTTTGTGGTGATTTAAAGTGCGAATGGGCACATTAATCTTATTTTGAAATAGAAAATAATATTTTAAGCTGACAAAACGTCTATAACTACGATGGTTTGAATGTTGGATCGACAAACAGTATTGGATTGAGTCATGCAATTGGTCAAAAATGCCAAATCAGTAGAGTTCATAACAAAAAAAGACTGCAGTGAGCGGTTTGGTTAAATGTTTCAAAAATCGCTCGTTTTGTGGGAAAATCAAACTTCCATTATATGGTTCGATGCGCAATTTTTGTTTGTTGTCAGAAAAATATTATTGTACTAGTTTTATTTTGTATCATGTTTAGAAAAAGACAAATGCGGAAGCCTATACCACCGCGCTCTGTAGTATTTTATTTGTTAGAAACTATGATATTCCAGAATGACTAGGGAAGATATGTCCTAGCTTTTAACGTACCATTTTTCGTAGTAGGTGCACTCGGCATATATATATTTTCTTGTTTATTAGTTTATTTTTTTTTCAAAACAAAAGATTACAAATGTTTGGAGCGAAGATTTGAGATTAAACTTTAGACAGTGGGACCTTCATAGCTAAGTATCTGGGATGCTGAGGTCTTCCGGAGTACTTAAAACCGAACCTCTAACTTATGAAGAGTTCAACCACTTTATCGTTTCACATCTTACGTATTTGGACTCTTATTTTAATAAAAATTGTGAGCTATGCTACTATATCCAATACCTTTTCATGGAGCCAAGATTTTGTCAAAACCAGTCTAGTATTCTTCAAGGATCTTTCCATGTTTATCAGTTCCATGATATCAACTCTAAACAGCTGTCTGGCACCAAAAATCGATAGACTTATCACGTTTTGTTTCAATTTACGCAGCTTCTTCATCTACGATGTTGATTTATTTACTCTAACGTTTGTAAAATAAGCATATCTACTGTAAGCTTTTAATGTTTGGAAATGATTGTGTATTATTAAAAATGTTGTTATATATTTTATTATGTATATATAATAAGATATATAACAAATATGTATATATATAAATATATATATAAATTTTAACTGAATTCCAATAATCCAACTTAAGTTAAGATATCTAGTTTTTCAGCGTCCTATGGTTCGTTTTCTCGTGTTACTCCTCTTCTCTTTAGTTAGTGTTTCGTCGACTGTTACTCTAAATGTACATGGTCGACTTCTATGCGGTCCTTTTCCAGCATTCAACACTCTTATAAGAATTTGGAACACTGATAAAAGTAAGCTATGATAAAATATTAACTATTCAAATACTCTAGTTTACTTGATATATATAATTCCACCTTACCACATTGAGAAATTTGGTTAATTAATTTTACCTCATGTTATGTAACATAAATGCATACTACGGCAAATCGCGCCCTAACGCAACCCTGCAGAGCAAAATCGGATAACGAAAATTTGGTGCGCGATTCCTGGATTTATTTGACAGTCAACTTATATTTATTTTGGTTCCATTCCAGAGCTCATAGTTTGGTCTAGGAAAATATTTTTTTTTGGGAAAAAATATTTCAGTAGTTTCAGAGAAAAATTAAGTTTAATTTTTATAAAGGGACACAGTCCTTTGACGCCAGTGCGGCCGTTGGCGGGCCGTGCTACACGCTGGTTTGTAATATATTATATTGCTTGAAACATTCATCTTGCAGACAATAGCTATTCTGATTCAGATATTTCAATTACGTGGTTGCTACGGGAAAGCAGCTGCTTTGCTCCTTTTCTAGTGAAAAACATATTTACTTCTTTTCTACTTTATTTCTATATATGTATAGTTAGATTCAAAGGTAATACGGCCGTGTTGGCTGCGTATTTCGTCATTTTTAACACTGCAACTGCTGGCATTCTACGCGCGCGATATCAGCCGATAGCAAAATTGCTTTCGCACTGCCTTCTTACACAGACAAAATATTGCAACACTCCTGCAACCCCAATTTTAGTAACACCGCCGTATTACTTTTGAATGGGACTATACTTCTTTTCTACGTTTATTTCCCCATTGTATACAAAACAATGTATACAACAAGTTACTTTGATTATTTTTCAATATCTAAATTTTTACAACAAAAAAAAAACTTTATTGTGCTTCGTCATATTTTCAATAACCTCAATATTTACCTCTAAAAGTGTAAAAGCCACCGCTCTGATAATGTTTACTTGGTAATTTGATATTGCAAGTACCTCAGGTGATGCGATTTGCAAACAGAAGAGTATATTACTCATTGCGGTTGAAACACCTCTATATCTTGTTCTATAACATATCTGCATTTTAAAGTTTATTATAAGACATAAGTTTATATATAAATTGGTTTAATAACTCTATCGCAGATGCGGCACACTAATACATATTAACGGTATTCAGTCAGCGAAAAGTGTTTCTATAGCTTTATTGGTGAAACTTCTTAGCTTTCTAATTATTAGGCAATCCTTTATTAAAATGTTCCAGAATCAACCGACAGGAATGATATTCTCATCCAAGATCACACTGGAAAGGAAGGCTATTTTAATATCACACTAATTACGGATGTCGAAGATCCAAAAGCAGTATTGAAGATATATCATGATTGTGATGATGGAGTTAAAGTAAGTATCAACTATTCTTCCAACCATACTAAACGCACAATATTGTGCATCAAAACAAAGGAATACCGCGCCTACTACTGATTGGTTCAGAATAATTCAGAACGTCGATGTTTCAGCCCGGACAACGAGTATTTAAGTTCACCATTCCGAAAAAATACTTCAAGAAAGATGGAGAAACCGAGGTAAGTAACGTTATTGTACTACAAATAAGTTTTCAAACAGTTTAAGTTTTAAAATCAATATATTAAGACAAACTTTTGCAGACGTGTATATGTATTGGAGTAATATTTGCTTTAGCTCATTTCAGCCTTACAACTTTGGAGTTCTGAACTTGGAGGCACGGATCAAATCAAATGAAGAAAGAAGAAAGGAACCGAAATTGAGGTAATACTGATTTTCTCCTTATCATATGACTGTAGCTAACAATTAGCAATGTTGGACAGACTCAGCAAAGCTATGAAAACCTTTTGATTTAAACATACTGTTGTTGAAACAAAACGTATAAGGTCCAATATGTTTTAACGAAACACATCAATCAATCACAATAAATGCAGAAAAAACTGTATATTTGTTTGTCTTTGCTACAGTCGGATCCAAAAGTATTACCCCGTGTAATCTGCGTATTTTACCCTTTTTATTAAGACACCTCCTGGCAAGTTACGCGCGCGGAACCTGCAATTGCAGGTTTGCCTTCATTTCTCAGACGAAAGTTTATTTTTCCGTCTGCACAAACTATAATTTTACACGGCTGTAGTGCTCTTGAATCCGACTATTGCGTGATTCTGTTCACAACTATATTGCATCTATGAACTTAGGCTATCACAACCTAAAGTTCATACCTCGGGCGCACCTTAGGAATTAACCATTATAATTGTGAGTACAACAATTAACAAACTTTAAAAACACCCAAAGAAGATAATCTGTTTTACAGGAGAAGACATCTTCACTCTGATGAAAGCCCAGAAGACAGGATCGAACCCTGGTGACAATTTCCTGAAATAAAGATTGTACCCTTGATTCTTAATATACTTATTAGTTGGTTCAAACCATAGCATACTATATTTTGTTAGTTTTATTATGTTTATGTTGATTATAATTTAGAATGTTCGTACTACAACTTTTTCTGATATCATTATCAGTAGCGTCTGTAGACGCCTTCAGACTACAAGGAGTTGCTGTTAAAGGCAAAGTAACCTGTGGAAATGTACTCCTGAGAAATACTAAAGTAAAGATCTATGATATTGATACGAGTGAGTTCTAAATCATCTATAGTCAGATTCAAAATTAATGCGGTAGTGCATGCTGCGTATTTCGTCATTTTTAACACTGCGCCTGCTGGCATTCTAAGCGCGCGGTTTCAGCAGATTGCAAAATTGCTTTCGCTCTGCCTTACTCAGAGAAAATATTGCAGCACTCACTTTTGAATCCGACTATATATACACTATATTTTGAATAATAACCACAGTTTGCTACAACGGTACACCTTTATCTATTTCTTGGTACTGGGCGTTGTAAAAAACCTCATCTGGAAGTAGTAGTCGATTTCAGAACCTATTTTGTGGAAAATTTTGAAAATTTGAAAACAACGAGTCATACACAAAACCATTCCTTTCGTGAGCATTCGTTTTATAAAACACAATATTTTGTAAAATATTAGAATTTCAGATCCCGGAGATGCGGATGATCTTCTGGATGAGAAGTATACAGATAAGAATGGTGAATTCCGTTTAGATGGTACCACGAGGGAGCTAACTGATATTGATCCAGTACTCTACATTTATCACGATTGCAATGATGGAATCAGGGTAGGTTTTGAGAGGATCTCAGTCTAGTTATACCTACCATATAGAATTATACTCTACGATTATGAAACCTACGACATCATTCTTCTAAATATCGTGAACTATGAGCGTGAAGGATTCTTAAAACAGTTATAATTATATTTTGTCGCATGCAGTAGAAATAAGGCCAAACACAACCTTACTTTGAGTGGAAAAGTGTGGCCAAATGGCTATTTCAATTTTATAAACGGCCTCCCTATTTGTGAATTAGACAAGATAATTTTTCTTTACTCTTATATAGTCGGCGGACTAATCGCTTGCAGTTAAAGGTCTAATAAACTAATAAATTAAAAGTAGAACATATATTTGCTCTAAATATACTCTAACTACTCTAATAGTTCTAATAAATTTGCAGTTCGTACCGTAACCTCTCGCAAGCGATTAGTCCACCGACTACGCTGTATAACAATTGCTAAAAACATTTGCTAAAAATTTACTCTTATATTTCAATCTTTCAGCCTTGCCAAAAACGTATAACAATTCCCGTGCCCAAACGGTACATTCACAAGGGCAAAGCCCAAGTTTGGTATGATGTTGGCACTCTAGATCTACAAATGGAATACCCCAATCAGGATAGAAGTTGTTATCATTAAGTATAATTATTAATAAACAATTATATTACTTGTTCTTTTATTTATTATATTCATCTACTTTTTCCCGGTCGTGTAGAGTTTGCAATATTATTTGCGATAGTCAGGGATATAAAACTATTTTTAAAGGAAATAAAACAAACAGCTAAACTATGTATGCTCATAAAATTATTTCGTTTGTTCCCAATTAGCTCTGAACAATTTATCATTTTTAATATGTTACTTCAAAAATATGAGGTCTTTAAAGGTTTATACTTCGGAATCCATCGACTTACGGACAGAGCATGATGCCAACCGTGAACAGAAAGACTAAGCTCACTTTTATACTTGTTAACTATTTATATGGATCGAAGGAAGACATTCATTAAAATAACGAACATGAAACAAGCACACTAAACAATATATAATTGTTTATAAAAAACTAAAAAAAATTTTAATCAGGTATAATATTTGATAAGTTTTGTAACACATTGAATGGCTCACATATGCAATTGGAATATAAAAGATCTTCTGGTAAGGGGTGATGAACATCTCACAGGGATATTAGTCCCAATTTGAACTGAATTGAAACTTTATGCATCGGGTGTTGGGTATCTACCAGGTTCAGGTTGAATTATTCGTTCAAATCTTGTTATTGAATTCCGGTTTGATACTAATATTAATTATTATTTCTCAGAAAAAAAGCAAACGATTAAAAGAAGGATAAGAGACAATATTGAAATGTTATAAATGTGAATTGAATGTTCATCTTCGAGTTTAGTTATTATGCTGAGTTTTCTTTGACCTAGCCGAAACTCAGTTAAGGTCAGGTCAACTGAATGTTTTCCATCTAACTAACTTTTTGTTCTTTGCTTTCTATCGATATGCCGCCGTTGTTGTGTTTGCTCTTTTGTAATAGAAAGAAGTTCGTTTTGGCTGTCAGCTGCACTCAGAACGTTGCTACCGGGCTCCGAGACATTAGCTTAAAATTGTAAGTGCCGAATTTCATTAACTTAGAACTTCCATTAATTACGATATATTTCAGAGCAGGTCCCCTAAATGCCCACCCTTTTAGGTTTTTCATTCATTTTTGTTTAACACCGCTCCTAAGGATATTGCCCTGGAAACGCAGCTATTTCAGGTGCGGCAAGGCCCACCCGGGTCGGCCCTCCTAAAAAAACTTCGGGGCCGGGGTCGGACCTACTTTTCCAATTTTGAAAAAAAAATCGTATAATTGGAAAATTTGGAGCATTAGGTTTCGCAAGTGAGGGTCGGCCGTTCGGCCCGGGCCTGCCCTCTTTTCACAAAAGTACGGGGCCCGGGCCGGCCCGCACTTTTGTCAACCCTGCGGCTATTTCATACAGTTGATTTATTCTCCATTCATATTTTGTCTAGCCTAAATCCTTGTTAACCTGGCCGTTTTGTTCTTTACTCAAATGTTTAACAATTGTGTTATTTCAGGTAATTAGCGACCACACATTGTTCTATTTGTTTTAAAGGACTCTCTCGTTTATAAACAGGCCGGAACAAGTAACTTTCGACACGAAATGTCGCCCCTTAGCTACAGTATCCTCTGTATTTTGCCGTTATTGGCACTCGGCCAGAATCCAATAATCAATACAGCTGCCGGACAGATTCAAGGATTCGAATACACGACAGTGAAAGGGCCGGTTGCCGAAATATTCCTGAATATTCCATTTGCGGAGCC
>JAQGAV010004090.1:0-11013 GCA_034691345.1 Phasmarhabditis papillosa | reverse complement strand
TTGATGTTAATTTTTAGTATTTTGATAAAAAACATTCTACATAACATATAGATTAACATAAAATAAACAATGTATACAAGTATAACATTTATTACTTTTACAACTTTTTTTTACTTTGGCGGAGTCTGGTTTGAACAGGAGGCTTGCGGCCCGCTTCGGCCCAGAGCCGAGGCCGGCCGCTGGTTTGCGGAGCCCTGAAAACCACTACTCAGACTCTCAGTCGCAACTTGCGCTTAAGTAAATCGCAAGTTACTTCCCTGTCTGCACGCATATTTCTTATAATTCTCACTTTCCTACCGGGAACCCCACACTCTCATTATTATTTTAAACAGTACGGGTACTGTATCATTATTACGCATTGTTATTGTTTTACTAACTTTAATAGATTTCCTCTATCTCTCGGTTTAGGTGCTATAGCTAATAGCTGCTCCAATAACAGAGAGATTACTGTAACCTCTATATCACGTGCCTGGCCAACAATTATTAAGCTTTTTCACTATTTTCAAACAAAATCAATTGTGCATGAGAAAAAGCTAAGTATGACTTTCTCTTAGAAGGGAATAAAGGCCCTCGTGTTCTATAATTTGTGATAAATAGCCGGTTGAAGAATAAGAAATCTTGTGATGCTTGTACTCAGTAACACAAAATGCTGTATTTGCTAGATTTAAAATAAGGAACAATCCAAATACAGCTGTTTTAAGAATGTTTATTAAATAAGCGAGTTATAGGGAACATTGAACTTAACATCTTTTAGATTCTGTATAAAGTGTTTTCTGTGATTTATCCTGCGGTCTTGTAAAAAATAAACAAAAAATCGATGAATTAGGATGGTTTACTTGACAAGTGCATTACGTATACTCTTAATAAGTACCTCCTAGCTAAATAATCTTTGTATTTAATCTTTAAACCCCTTTTTGAGAAACATATTTTCTTGTAGAACACAGTTGTATACTGCACTTAGAACTGATATTCTCAGTTGTATATTTCACCTCTTAATATATTGTCAGAATTAGTTTGTATGCAAACTCAATTAGTCCTAACTTAATTATAGCTTATTGAATTGTCACGAGTTGAGCGTGTAAATTATCTCGCAGCTGAACTGGAGCACGCCCCGGAGGCAATCCCGTCATGTGCGAATTTACGAATTTAATCTACACCGCTACAAAATACTGCCACTGCAGCTGACAACAATTTAATTCTCTTTATAAAGGTCTAATTATATAGGTATGGATGTGTGGAGGCCGTGTGCTAGTAGCCCCTTGCAGTCGCATAGGCCATGTATTTAGACTAAGAAGGCCTTATAAGGGGTAGGTATTTAAATAATAATAGCTTAGATATCTAGACTAATTAATACAAAACTATTTTATTAATAATATGATCAACATCATGTTACACCTCATATTCAACTACTCCCGGTGTAGTCCGTGTTTCAAAGGCAAAGCAAATCCCAAATTGTTTCCAATCTATTATTAAATGTGTATTAGTTATGTTAATAATTTACATAAAGTATTATCGTTTTAGAAAACCCGGTGTGGACACGAACCTAGTAAACTCTGCCAGAGTAGCTGATGCATGGCTAGGAGAGTATAAGGTAAGGAAACAAATATTATTAAGATATAGGTTAATAATTATAGAAATACTTAACTTTATTAGGAGTTCAATATGATTATCTATTTCAGGAGAACTTCTTGAGAGCACGACCAAAAGCCGCTTCGTTGCCGGAAGTTGATGTTAGCTACGCCGAAGAAATCAAAAAAAGACTAAATTGTAAAGACATGAAGTGGTTTATAGAGAATATATATCCCGAACTAGAACCTCCCGCGAAGAAAGAAGAACTTTAAACCTAATTAATGTAATCCGTAACTGTTTATGAAATTAGTGATGCGAAAGTTATTGTATTTTTCTCAGATTTTTATGATTATTAAAGAATATAAGCAATTGTTTTAGTTTACAAAACTATAAATTCATTAAATCCGATGTTTATCATTGTACAAATTAGTGGTTGAGAGTGGTGGTGTTTAAAGATGGCGCCAAACCCTGATTCGCAGGGTCTCGCAGGTGTGTGCACTGAAAATGACGTCACTTTATATGTTAGAGGGGCGTGACGTCATCGATTTTTTCTATTTCATTGGAAATTAAACACACCAACTTTCCTGCACTACATATATAACTTCTTTTCTATTTTGTTACATTAAATATAATTTTAAAATAATATTAATAGGTTTGTCTGCTTTCGTAGGCACTATTTCACGACTACTATCGATTTTTTGCATGTAATGGCGGCCTCTCATGTTATTTAGTTTGCTATTCCGTTTTATATCATTACCTCACAAATTAATAATAAATCTAACATGCATATCCTGTGCCGAATTTCAATGCCTTATTCGGATGTTACATACTTGTAATTCGATTATTTCCCCCGTGAATATTTGCGGTGGCAAATTAAATATTACAGGGGTGAAATAATATTTAAGGAAACATGAGAAAGTTAAACAATAGGACAGACAGAAACAAGTTAAGTAACAGTTAAGATTATGAACATCAGCTTTATTCTTCTCGTATCATGCATTAAATAATTTATATTTGTAAAGTCTCCTCACATTGGTTTTATTTCTGTTTCGTTTTGTTTCTTACGATCAAGATTACTGTAACACCATTACTTATTTATGTTTTAGGGCTTCAAAAGTCGGATAGAAGATACGGAAAAGTTCGGTAATGGCTGCACCCCCACAACAGGGAAATGGTCACGTAAGTGTTAGTTTAATTATTCCTTAAGTGCTAGCTGTAAAGCCCAATTTATTTCCGATTTAAAGAGATCATCTTCCTTGGATATATCGCTCGACAAGCACTATCGCAGTGGCTACTAAACTTAAATTAGTAGCTTCTGGTTATACTCTCGTCGATTACTGAACGAATCACATGTAGAAAGAGTTTGAGGTATCATTAGTTGATTTTCATTTGTTCCACCATCTCTAGTCTACATATTTGCCTATTTTCACGGAATCCTAGTATCTCGTATCAGCTGTACTTCTAACTATTCAACCTCTTTCAGAGGTACATATCAACATTAGGATATTAGTTGTGTGATATAATGTAATAGAGCTTCGAGTTATTCCATTTTCATTGGAGCAACTATAATTCTATCGTTTCTTGGCCTTTTAGTATTTTACATTTCCCAGTCACCGCCTCTTGATATGATCGCTAGAGTTTAATTAAACGTCGTCTAACGGAAGGCTTGTATTTATAACGCAGTAGAGTATTTCTTATTCTAGCTTGAAGTTTAAAATAATTGTTCTAAGCGTAATTAACTTCGACAGTCTTATAAGTTGAAAAATTGTTTCTTGGAATCCGTAAATTCTTTCGCATTAGGAATCATCTATCCGTTGACAGTAATTGTGTAAACGATTTCTCTATATTAAATGTCTTCTCATCAACACAACTGTTAGTATTTTGAAGGTTATTTAACTTAATTGACGGATAATTGCAAAAGCTATTTGGATACCTTGCTGACCATCCTCATATTAGTTTTCTTAGTGTAACTTTATTTTGGAGGTAGCTTACTTACTTACGGTTTATTTGATATTATTGGAGGCAGGAATTAAATATTAATATATGTAATGTATATATGGTGATAATCCTTATTCTCTAGCCGTCTGATTCTCTTATTCTGCTCCTTTTTATTCCATATCACAGGGCTGCTAAGCGCTTTCATCCTCAGACTTCTTGTTGCATCGCTACTCTGTTTGTCGCCTTCTCTTTTTTTGCAATAAACTCACATCTCTATTAATTCTGTGCTGGCCTAATGCTGCTATTCAAGGTAAGTTCCAAGTAATTAAACGAATTAACATTATCTACAAAAATACTAATGATAGTTCGATATAACCTACACATTTCTCTACTTATGCAATTCCTTTTTAGGCTCTGACGGGCGAAGAATCAGAAGATGAAGCAAGGAAAAGAAGAGAGCAACTCAATCGGAGGCCCAGTTATAGGTGAGTTCATTCTTATGGGATTCATAGCCAGGCGAGCTTACCAGTAAAACTTTCTCGCATTTTATTCCGGTACTTTTTTATTGTTTGACTTGTGTTGAAAGAAAAACTCTTTAATTGCTTCCTTTATTCATTCTTTTCAAAGATGTAAGATAAATTAATTTAGCAATCATAATAGTCAAATTAGAATATTGTTGAACAGTTTTTCATTCTAGTGAATGTTCTGAGCATAATATTTTCTATCTCTCCTTGTTTTGCAAGTACCTAACTAGTAACGGTAACATTTTATTTCGATGCCGTTGGTGTTGGAGCAAAACTGAATATAAAACAAATGATGTCCTTATCTGTCTAAATAAATTCCCCCTAAAATATCGTATACCACTCGTTTTGATCCCTTGAGAGATTTCTGAATTCACTTGTTGTCGGAATCCGTGTATGTGTTATTTTCCCTAATCACACAAGTATTTAATCTGTGAAAAATGGCAGTGTCGTCATAGCAACAAATCTGTTAGTATGAGTGTAGAGAACATCTATGAAACTGATTAGTAAGGCAGATTGAGAGGGAGTCATGAAATACATACACATTTACATAGCTCATATTGGTTTTAGTTAAGCTTTCAATACATTATAGCAAGTTGACAAATTGGAACGAAACCATGAAAACAATACAACACATGATCAGATTTACCCAGTTGCCAGGTTTATTGAGAAAAGTGTTCATGTAGGTAATTGTAGTTAGCAGCGGACCGGAGGGGTAAGGGCCGGCCCTCCCAAAACTTCTAGGCCCCACTATTGCAAAACTCCAAAATTTCCAATTTTGAAAAAAAAAATTAAAATTTCGGAAAACTTGATTTTTTCCGAATTTTTCTTTTTTATTGATCGGTTTTGAAAGTGAGTACCGGCCCAGGTCGGACCCGCACTTTTGCCAGCCCTGGCAGCGGAGAATAGCCGCCGCCAGTGCCCGTAGTATAGAACTGCCCGGGTGACTGCCCGGGCAACAATCCTGAACTGCTTTTAGCTGCCCGGGCATCCACCCGGGCAGTTCTATACTACGGCCACAGATACTGGTGCGGTGCCCGCAAAAGAGCTCAGACGAGCATTGAATTCTTTACACTTCATCATTACTTTTGGCGCTGACTATAGATGCCACCCAGAATCACACTGAGCGAGGGTTATATATGTTCATAGAACTGCTTTTTTTATAGCTTGTTGGCATCCCATGGAAATCCGCGATCAACCATGCATTGTGCCCGGTTCGTACCGCTTTCCAGAAGCAATTTGGCGAATTGCCAAATTGGCAACACTTTCTTCAACTAACAATCGTCACTTCTAGGTGTGAACTTTTGTTTTTACAGCCAAGTACTAGCTACAAATGGTTCTTTTCTAGAAGCATATTGACTGCGCTTACTTTGTAGTATTTTGCCCACACAGGAAGTTTCAGGCTGTATATCGAAATTGAACTGGAAAACAGTTACTATATTTGGAAACTCTGTTTTGTATATGGCTAGTGGAAAAAGTCGAAATAGACTGTGTCCCGTGAGGCCTCGAAATGTGACTCTTTGGCCACTTTGAGAAAACTAAAATCACATTGTATCAGCAAATATATAATTTAGCGCATATAGCGATTTCGGTAATTGCAGCTACGGTAAAATATTTGTATCATGACCCCGAATGAAGACGGCTCCGGACATGCACGATACGGCCGTTTTGATTTGGCTGATTTAGTTGGTTTGCTGAAGAAGTGAGCATAGATGATTGTAGGCGGAGTCGGTAGATATGGTGGGGGTGGAGGTGTGAAGGTGCGAGTAACTACCATCCACCCTCACCTTGTTGCTCTGCTGCCTTTCTATCCACCTGCAGCTTGCTTAGCTCTCAGTCGTTTTCTGTCACGCTACATCCATCCCTACCACCACCCTCACTTTCAGCAGTCATTCATCCACATAGCAACCATAATATCATACTTCGCCTAGCTGTAGCCAGATACAAACATTGTCAAAGTTGTCACTTAATAGGGGCGAAGAACACTCGAGTTTGCAGACATTGTCATCCTTGGTTAATGTTAGGATATAGTTAGATGGCTACATTTAGACAAGTTTTAACCTAACTGATGATCCGCAGAATGAACTTCCATATTAAACGCCAGTGATATGTAAACTTCGCTGGATACGCCTAATCTTTTGGAAAATTGAAAATACAGATCTGATGATGCGGTTACGGTAAAATTATTGGAGACTGAGTAACAATTAATCGAGTTCTCGGGTAGGCGGAACTGAACATAATTTTCCACCCCGGTTTGATGGACAGTTTCTATTGCAACGGTTTTTTGTTTTTCACTCAGAAAGCTTCACGAAAGCCATTTTTTTAAAACTTAGCATGTTATTTTACCCCGGTACTAATATTGAGCCAATGTCAAAAGAATTGTATTTTGTATATGATAGATCCCCAGCTCAGAGTGATTCGCTTGACACAATTTGACTAATAACGTCCAATGGACGAACTTTGCTGATTAGAAATGGCGGAATATTTGCATGTTTCTCTGTTTATGGGCGACAGGCGTGCCCCCTGCTCATGGCAGCCTTATTTTCTAGTGCTGATAAGAGCTAAACGGCTGGTGAATTTTCAGTGATATCTATTCAGAGACGAAAAACACGAAAGTGATGCCTTTCAGATAACTGACAAAGGGGGAAGATGTAGCCAGACTGTCTCATGAACAGTTAGTTTGCACCTGCTTGTGTTATGTCCTTTGCCACTTTTATTCAATAGTTGTGGTTTTATCGTCAACTTCCTCATTATTATCCCTTATCGCTTACTCGACATCATCTGGATGTTGTGATCTGAAAATTTTCACTTTAAACAATGTGGCACAGGAATAATTTTGGAAATGTCATTTGTCAAGAATCACGTAATGGCACATAAGTGAATTGTATTTGTTTTGAGGTCATATCTAAAGCGAGTCGCTAACAAATATAGTATTGCCCTCAATGTTCGTGATTCGGTTATTAAAGTAAGGCAACCATGGAGGTTGAACATCCTTATTTCCCTGTGATTCGCTGCTTTTATAACCTGTACACGGACCCTAATTGCCGTTGAGAAGTGGTAAAACATGCAGATATTGCTAGCTGCTCTTTTATATCTAATGATATATAGCTTAGCGCTACATGTGAACTGAGTGAAGTTCGAGTTGTGTAGAATTGTGATCAAATTTTTGCACCAAGTGCGGGTGTTAATGAAAATTTGATTACTCATATCAAACATCTTGTATCTTTCCTAATTAAGTATCACGTGAACAAATGAATGGGAAGGCTTTCTGAAGATGTAGGGAAAAATAATTGGAGAGCGTGTTTTGTAGAAGAAGTTCATTTTGCTACGATCATGGCTTTGCTTATCTCACCCTCTTTCGTTTTTATATAGCAACAGTGGTTGACGTTTTGCTGCATATCAGATAGTGTTCAAGGGGACCCCTCTCTGGTATGACGTAACTCTTTTATATTTATATTTGACAACACGGATCTATCTCTCTGACTACTCGTGTACCTTATTCAAATATCTCAGTTTCATTTTTTGCTTGCATTTATTCAGACCCTTTTTTAACAGGTAATGGACTGCCTATTCAATCTAGCTGCCTTAAATCAGTTCAATAGTCCTGTGATATGGCCACAGTTGTTCTCGGTTGCGTCTACTTCAACTGCAGCCCCTATTGATACCATTTTTCCCTTTTGTATTGCTAGTTCCTCAAATAGGTAGAGTCGCGAGAATGTTGTTGATATCTAATAAGTAGTACATTCAATAAATCAAATAAAAATAAAATAATTTAATCTGACTTTTTTTATTTTTAATATTTTCAGAATGATTCTGAAAGATTTGGAAACCGTGGATAAAAGTTTAAAGAAGGAACCAGAAGAAACGCCGCCGTCATCCGTTGACACCACCCCTTTGCAGGTAGTTTATTTTATTATTTCAATATATGTATGTATGCAATTAGGTTCACATACCGCCTCAATCTCAACCCAGTAGAATACCAACAGGTCCAACCTCATACACGTCGCCTCTATCAGGTTTGTGTTGCAGTTATATAATCACTAGTAAACTACTATAAATATTCTAATTTTTATCCAAATAAAAGCAACTTGGTATTTAAGTGGAAATAAATAAATAATAATAATTTATTTACTGTTACAGGTAACTTGGTTGGTGCCAATCTTCCACATACTCTGCAGTTAAACGGTGAGCTTGGCGGTCTTCCAACGTCAATTGAGTTTGCTTCGGCTTTGGCCGCAGCCGCCAACAGTTCTCATCAAAATGTGTCTGTCAGTGCCGCCGCAAGTGCTGTGCAAAATGCAGGTTGGTCACCCTATTCTTTTCAAAATATGCTTTATTTGTGCCCCAGAAAAACAAAAACTGCGAGTTCCGATTAAATTAGGGAGTCAAAAAAATTTTTTTGTCACTTTTTAACCCGTCCGAGAAATTTTCAAAATCAGGACTCGCCGCTAGTTAGGTTATGTAGCTATGTATGCACCAGTGAAGACAGTGGAAAAAAGTGAATGTTCCAAATTTCTATTCCTGTACTTTGATTACTTTCGAATAAAACAACGGTTTCCATGCCAACTGGTATAGAATACATCTAGGAAACTTTAATATTGTGAATAAATGCAATGCAAGCTGCGTGAAAATCGAATGTCGTTAGCAAATGATGCATGTGCTAGATAAGATAACGAAAGAGGGTGAAATCTATGACCGCTCAAAAAAAACTTCTTTAAGTTGGTTCATCGCTGGCAATTCCAATGAGCGTCGATGGGCATATTCTGAAGCCTATTGCTGGTATAGATAGTTCCTTCTCAGGTGAGTCTTCAGTTATAGATTTGTGATAACGGTATAATTTCAGAGTGGCCCCCTTCGATGATGACTGCTTACAGCAGTTCGCCATCGCCCACAATGATTGGTAGTTCCCGTACGAGTGTCGGAGAAGATGAAAATAACCGAAAACGACAAGTTCGACTTCAAAAGAATCGTGAAGCTGCAAAAGAATGTAGAAGGAAGAAGAAAGAGTATGTGAAGTGCCTAGAAAACCGAGTTGCTGTTCTTGAGAACCAGAACAAGGCTCTAATAGAGGAGTTAAAAACACTTAAGGAATTATACTGCAGGAAAGAGAAGAACGACATGTAATACCCAACGATCTCATGGTTTTCAGTAACAATTCTCTTAGTTATATAATGTTTTCCTGAGAACTAATGGGCTACTTTCCACTACACTCTATTTTCACAATCTATTGGTCAATAAGCAGTTTTCCAAGCTCCCTTCGCTACGGTTTCTGGACTTTTCCTATCAACCACCTCAAGTCCAAGCTCGTTTTATTACACTGATTTTGTTATAACGTTCATCACAGAGTTATTTAATTATTAGTTTTTATTTATTTAATGTTTATACCTAGTATAGTAGAACTGATCTAGTGATTATATCCTATTTTCCTATTTTGGCCACCTTTACACTTGTGATTTATTAAACCATACCATAAGGTAAATCTAAACTTCAAATCTCTTAAGATTGATATCTGGATCTTTCTTCATTGTTCTGTAAGAAACCTACCCCCGACATAAGCGCCATTGTGATATATTGTTCTGTTTAATACAATTTATGAATCTTTGAAGGAAATCATATTATGTTATGTATATATAGAGGGTATTTTTATGGTACCAGTTGTAGCCAAGACACAACTAAAAAGTGTTAAAAAACCCAGATTTATTATTTTGGCTCGATTCCAACGGATTTATGGCCGACCACGGCCATAGAAACTCTGGCCCACAACATGTTGAAACAGTCATTTTCTGTCGGTTAAGAAAAAGGCCTATCACTTTTACAACAAAAACATTGTAAATGGTCGCACAACGATAACCCGCCTTGTTCAACATGTTGTGGGCCGGCCATCCGCCACCCTGATCGTGGCATTTAAGGGAAAATCTGATACAATTTATAGAGTAAATGATGAAACATGTAAAATACTGACACTGGGAACAAATTGACAAAACTACGATAAAAAGCACGCAGAGCCACAATTTTTCAAAAGTAACCTAGGGTTTCCAGTGGATGGAAATCTGGACCGTAATCAACACAAAGAATAACTTGGCTTATCTGGGTTGGGCTCCGAATCTGCAGCTTGCAGCATGCTGCTAGCAGGACTGCGCATTTAAAAGGACGGCACGGTTGGATGTCACTTTTGTAGACATTTAAAAAAATATAAACCGGCTCTATTTTGTTAATATCTTCCCGTGAGCAACTACATCCGGATCCGGCATGAGATCCGGCACTTTTTGCGACGATCCGTGGAGAAAAACTTTACAGATCCGGATTTGGCAAGCCCAAAATGGAAGATCCGCACAATGCAACTGCCCCTGGTCGAGTCAATAACGAAGAAATTTTTCTTTCTGGCTTAATTTTTTGGCAGAATTTTACTTAAAAGCATGGTACACTCAAAAATTGTTTCTCGTTTTTAATTTTTTTAACATCAAATTTGTAAGTTTAGCATAGTTTTCTACAAATTTATGTGAAAACCATCTACAGTAACCAAAATATATAGTACCAAAATTCAAAATAATGTAAAATTGTTAGTTTTCCTTCAATTTTTCCAATATCTACAGTATTTTGAATAACTTTTCAACCTGATTCAGAAACCATTAGAAACAAAGAAACAAATTTTTGGGTGTTCCATGCCTTTAAAAACATATTTTTTCAATATTCTCACCATCATTTTTGCTGTTTTAGTTCAAAATCCGGTTTTTTAAGATCCAGGAGGGATTTTTTGAGAAGATCCGGATTGATCAAAATCCCGGCTCGCCAACGGAGGCAGTGGGATTAAAGGACTGTGTTCCCATTGTAAACTTAAAGAGACATAGCACGGTGAATACCGAGTTCGACCGCTGAAAATTTGTTGCTATATAGTATAGTCAGCGCTAATTGGGGAAAGCAGTAAATTTTTTAATTTTGTTCAAAAAGTTCACAATTCTCATACAAAAAAAAAAAAAAAGATCGG
>JAQGAV010004089.1:0-11016 GCA_034691345.1 Phasmarhabditis papillosa | reverse complement strand
TTGCTTTCGCACTGCCTTACTCAGACAAAATATTGCAACACTCCTGATTATTAACACGGCTGTATTCTTTTTGAATCCGAATATATAGCCTTATCGAATACTTACAAAGTTGTAGGTACGCTCATTCCAGACCCAACGAGTTTCCAGTTTGTTGAAGTGAGAGATGTAGTACTGAAGTGAATTTGTTATAGGCAAACTAATAGAATCCTTAGTTATATACTTTTATTGGAAATTTACAGAAACCTATTTTTATTATGAAGGTTTGGGAAACCAGCAGCTTATTTATCCCATTCACCCGAAGGTTAGAAAAAAGTGATACTGGAAATAAAATAATTCCAGAAGGTTCCTAAATCAACATACCGTAGTTCTATATATATCACTCGATAAGTAGCCTGCATCTGTGTGGTAAACCTCGACCGGTTGATATTCTGTCAAAGGAAGTAGATTGAAAGATACTGAAATGAAAAGTTGCAATATAAGTAGCGAAATGATCAAATTTAAAAAGTGTTTACTTCGTTAACGCCGTGAGTAATAATGGAGTGTCACTTGAGTATAATGTAGACAAATTACACGCGCGTACTTGCAAAGTACAATATTGAACGGAGAATAGCCGCCAGATGCTGGCGCGGTGCTCGCAAAAGGGTCTCAGACGAGCGTTGCATTTATTACACTAATTCATTACTATTGGCGCAGACTATAATTTTGCCTCGTAAAGTCCACTTAAACACTACGATATCATTCGTAGAAGAGATTAACAAAAGAGGCCTCAACTCTGAAAAGACGGTTTGGTCCTGCCGGGATGATTCCGGAAGAATGTGCCAGACTTTTCATATGAATTTCCAGTCCTATTTCTATATCTATTGATTATCCCCATAAACAGTAACTTACAATATTCTTGACCACTACTATCTGTTTCATTAAAACGCATATACCGATCAACTGAAGCTTGCACAACAGACACTATATCGCCTAAAAAATACAATTTATATTAAAAAGTACTTAATCAAAACATACCCATATCCCTTTGTTGGTCCGTTAGAGTTATATGAACAGGATGCTCCTTATAATATTTATCTAGTAAATATGAGGGACCTAAATATATTTATGTATATCACATAAATACTGCAGTCTGGAACGAGACCTAAGTTTCCAAAGCAGTAACATGTGTTGCTACATTGCTATATAACAATCACGAGTTTTGCCTCATATTCTTTTTGTTAGGATAATAATTAATAGGGGCGGATTGGCCCAGTGGATAGAAGCTTTGCCTCATAATCTCGAGTCCAAATATCTGTGATCTCGTGTTTCTTAAAATATGAATAAACAGATTGCAGTGAGCGGTGTTGTTTAAGGTTTCAAACATCGCTCGTTCTTTGGCAAACTTAAACTTCCAGTGTTTATATAAATTCTGTCACCCACCAGGACAATTTAAAGTGCTACCTATTAGTACCTGTTGGGTGGCTACCTTTATATAACTTTTGCCACCCCCTGATGTTGCTATTTACGGTGGGTGCCAAAGGTTATATGGGGGGGGGGTCCTTTTGGCTTGTGGGGGGTACTTATTATATAACTATTGTCACCTCCCTGAGACATGGTACCCCCCCCCCCCTTGGAGCTGACCTGGAGGGTGGCAATAGTTAAATTTGACCAACTTCCATTATATGGTTCGATGCTGCGCAAGTTTTTTGTTTGTTGGCAGAAAAATATTATTGTCCTAGTTTTATTTTGTATCATATCCAGAAAAAGACAAATACGCAATTGCGGAAGCCTGTGTATACTACCGCACTCTTCGGTCTTTTGTTTGTTATCCGGCCATCTTTTAAACGAAAACTTACGGTCATCATAACATCTCCCAAAGGCCACTGCAGGTATAAACAGAAGGTAGATATAGTTCATGGTAACTACTAAATTAACTATATTACATATTACAATGTTTATATGTTTTGTAAAATATAATAATAATAACCGTAATAATAATTGTTTTTGTAATACTAAAAATAGTAAAGCAGGGGAGAAAAGAGCCGTCACTGCTCAGAAGATTCCGGAATGAATGGCCGAAGCACTGCCTCGCATAAATCAACTATTGTAGTGTGATACGAGTGATACAGTAAAATAAACACTTTTTCAAATAATATAATAAATACATAGATACATCTAGCTAAATCACAACTATTGGCCACTTATTTAAGTAAACTGTGGTGGTGCTATCAATACAACGCAGGAGACAGCCTTGCGTATGCGGATGCGCTTTCTTGCGACAGCCGTGCTATAAATACATAACGCAGCCGACGATATACGTCACTATGAGATCAACACTAGAGCCAATTGTGTATTAGAGAGAGAGAGAGAGTATTATGCTCCATTCGAAAAGATAATACTAATAAGAGTAAATGTTTATTTTCCGAAAGTACAATTAAAAAACAGAAAATATTATCATTTGTTATTTGTTTATAATTGATACTGGTACTTTCGGAGGAGCAATGTGGCCAATTCTGACTTTCTAACCTCCAATTCTATAATAATACTATTATAATAATAATATTAGAACTAATTCTCAATAGCTTATAATGATTCAAATAGTTGGATAAATCGTTTACACCTAAACAAAACTGAAGCTTATTTTTGAATTCCTCATGGATTCAGATCTTGCGAAATATTAAACTCATTTCTGGAAAGATTTGAAGGAAAGCAGACATTAATAAGTTACCCAATACATTGTTTTTAAATTAATTGTCTTCAGATATGAAAACAATTTTCTTTCAAAAATTTTGTGTACCGAGTTCTACTCGATATTATAATTGAACAGGTTTGGGCTCCGGCTCCCAGCTCTGACGCCCATAACAGAAGCGACAAAGAAGGCGACATGGAGGAAGAAAAAGAATTTTAAAAAAATAATTAAACTATTTATTTTATCTGCTAACAAACAACAATTTTGGTATAGCAAAATTAAAAAGTAGCATCGCGCTCTAACGCTAACAAAACCGGAGGGGATCGAGTGTAAGGTAAGAATACTCCACGAGGTGGCACAGTGTTCACAAAAAAAGCCCAGAGAAAACGTGAATAATTTATATATACACTATTAATACTTATGAAGCAGTATATAGGCTCATCACTTGACCTCTGATTTCAAGTTCTTCCAATCGTTCGTCAAATTAATGATCGTATCATTGACTTTACGTCGATTGGAAGATTCGTTACATCTGGCTATTATAACTGCACAATGAACAAAAGTAATTAAAATCAGACACAAGATGAAAATAACTGAAACTAATATAACGGATATTTGACTCATTGGTTCGTTGTATGCAGCTGTGCACGATAAAGTGCGATGAGTTGTGATATAGCACGAGAATCGGACCTAAATATAGTCAATAACATAACAATAGTTTTATTTTGTATCATGACTAGAAAAAAGACAAATACGCAATTTCGGAAGCCTATCTATACCACCGCCCACTGATGTCTTTTGGTTGTTATAGACTATAGCTGGTTGGTTATTTCGGAGTAACTTGTTAATAACATAGCATAATTCCGACTTTCTTTCTTAAATTTAACAATAAAGAGGTAATGAACTTGCTTAATCCAACTGAGTTATCAGTTAATAGTGCGCTTTGAGCATTAGTTACTTTCAAACTTTCTTATAGCTGTATAGTCAGATTCAAAAGTAATACCGCCGTGTATGCTGCGTATTTCGTCTTTGCTGGCATTCTACGCGCGCGGTATCAGCAGATTGCAAAATTGCTTTCGCACTGCCTTACTCAGACAAAATATTGCAACACTCCTGATTATTAACACGGCTGTATTCTTTTTGAATCCGAATATATAGCCTTATCGAATACTTACAAAGTTGTAGGTACGCTCATTCCAGACCCAACGAGTTTCCAGTTTGTTGAAGTGAGAGATGTAGTACTGAAGTGAATTTGTTATAGGCAAACTAATAGAATCCTTAGTTATATACTTTTATTGGAAATTTACAGAAACCTATTTTTATTATGAAGGTTTGGGAAACCAGCAGCTTATTTATCCCATTCACCCGAAGGTTAGAAAAAAGTGATACTGGAAATAAAATAATTCCAGAAGGTTCCTAAATCAACATACCGTAGTTCTATATATATCACTCGATAAGTAGCCTGCATCTGTGTGGTAAACCTCGACCGGTTGATATTCTGTCAAAGGAAGTAGATTGAAAGATACTGAAATGAAAAGTTGCAATATAAGTAGCGAAATGATCAAATTTAAAAAGTGTTTACTTCGTTAACGCCGTGAGTAATAATGGAGTGTCACTTGAGTATAATGTAGACAAATTACACGCGCGTACTTGCAAAGTACAATATTGAACGGAGAATAGCCGCCAGATGCTGGCGCGGTGCTCGCAAAAGGGTCTCAGACGAGCGTTGCATTTATTACACTAATTCATTACTATTGGCGCAGACTATAATTTTGCCTCGTAAAGTCCACTTAAACACTACGATATCATTCGTAGAAGAGATTAACAAAAGAGGCCTCAACTCTGAAAAGACGGTTTGGTCCTGCCGGGATGATTCCGGAAGAATGTGCCAGACTTTTCATATGAATTTCCAGTCCTATTTCTATATCTATTGATTATCCCCATAAACAGTAACTTACAATATTCTTGACCACTACTATCTGTTTCATTAAAACGCATATACCGATCAACTGAAGCTTGCACAACAGACACTATATCGCCTAAAAAATACAATTTATATTAAAAAGTACTTAATCAAAACATACCCATATCCCTTTGTTGGTCCGTTAGAGTTATATGAACAGGATGCTCCTTATAATATTTATCTAGTAAATATGAGGGACCTAAATATATTTATGTATATCACATAAATACTGCAGTCTGGAACGAGACCTAAGTTTCCAAAGCAGTAACATGTGTTGCTACATTGCTATATAACAATCACGAGTTTTGCCTCATATTCTTTTTGTTAGGATAATAATTAATAGGGGCGGATTGGCCCAGTGGATAGAAGCTTTGCCTCATAATCTCGAGTCCAAATATCTGTGATCTCGTGTTTCTTAAAATATGAATAAACAGATTGCAGTGAGCGGTGTTGTTTAAGGTTTCAAACATCGCTCGTTCTTTGGCAAACTTAAACTTCCAGTGTTTATATAAATTCTGTCACCCACCAGGACAATTTAAAGTGCTACCTATTAGTACCTGTTGGGTGGCTACCTTTATATAACTTTTGCCACCCCCTGATGTTGCTATTTACGGTGGGTGCCAAAGGTTATATGGGGGGGGGGTCCTTTTGGCTTGTGGGGGGTACTTATTATATAACTATTGTCACCTCCCTGAGACATGGTACCCCCCCCCCCCTTGGAGCTGACCTGGAGGGTGGCAATAGTTAAATTTGACCAACTTCCATTATATGGTTCGATGCTGCGCAAGTTTTTTGTTTGTTGGCAGAAAAATATTATTGTCCTAGTTTTATTTTGTATCATATCCAGAAAAAGACAAATACGCAATTGCGGAAGCCTGTGTATACTACCGCACTCTTCGGTCTTTTGTTTGTTATCCGGCCATCTTTTAAACGAAAACTTACGGTCATCATAACATCTCCCAAAGGCCACTGCAGGTATAAACAGAAGGTAGATATAGTTCATGGTAACTACTAAATTAACTATATTACATATTACAATGTTTATATGTTTTGTAAAATATAATAATAATAACCGTAATAATAATTGTTTTTGTAATACTAAAAATAGTAAAGCAGGGGAGAAAAGAGCCGTCACTGCTCAGAAGATTCCGGAATGAATGGCCGAAGCACGGCCTCGCATAAATCTACTATTGTAGTGTGATACGAGTGATACAGGAAAATATACACTTTTTTTAAATAATATACTAAATACATAGATACATCTAGATAAATCATAACAATTCCTCACTTATTTAAGTTAAACTGGGGTGGTCCGATCAATCCAAAGCAGGAGGCGGCCTTGCGTATGCGGCCTGCGCAGTCTTGCGAAAGCCGTGCTATAAATACATAACACAGCCGGCGATATACGTCACTATGAGATCAAAACTTGAGCGGGTGGGTATTAGATATTTAGAGATGTATTATGTTCAGACAAACATTTGGATATTTGGATGCGTTTCAAGACTTCTTGCCTTCCAGGAATAAATACTTTCCTACCATGTTCAGCATCATCATTTAGGAACAAACTATAGTAAACGGCTCGAAAAAATTCCAACTTTTGCGACTTATATGATGAAAAAACCAATTGTTCCTATTTTGTTGCTTGTTTGGAAAGTGCGTGTCTACGTTCGTTTGAAGGCCCGGTACAATCAACTAATGTTTCTTAATTATAATGCTTACACCCATAGAGCTATAGTCTGTTTCGAGAGTAATAATGGAGTGTTAAAAAAGAATCTCGTTGAAAATGGCTCTGAAAGTGTTCGAAAACCGAAAATATACGCAAAATTTCCTCAAAATACGCAAGTAACACTCGATTATTCATCTTGAATCACAATATATTCATACTGAATTGAAATATGCAGATCGACCTATTTTCCGATCATTTCGAGCCAACTTATGGCCGTTTCAAAATACAGCCATCCTGTGTTTAGGTTCAATTTGGGGGCGTGATTCTGGTTGCGGTAAACCAGTGGCCGTAGCATAGAAACGCCCGGGTGCCTGCCCGGGCAGTTTTCAGCCGACCGAGTAGTTGTGGATTGTTGCCCGGGCACGCTAAAATCTGCTCGGGCACCCACCCGGGCGTTTCTATGCTATGGGCACTGGCTCTATGTCTCGTTTCAAGACTGCGCCTTTTTTTTATAATTCAGAAATAATTTTGTCAGAAATGACTGAACTAATGTTTTTCGAAAATCTTATTTCCCCAAATCCGACTACGGTCTATGGAATGAATGGTACCAAAATAAGAAGTGACAGGTATGGGCGGAAGAACATTTGCAAGAACGCGATAGGCGGAATTACCTCTTCCGGCATCTCCTCCGGTGGCAATTCTTGACGTTACGGTAACTCTAGACGATTCCCGAAGAGAAGTCAGCCGAAGAGGGTTACTGTAACCCGTCATTTAGGTTTCCACCGCAATGTTCTGGAGAAAGATTTTGTTATATAAATAAGAGTACTTTTTTGAAAAGCTCCCAATCCACAGCTTTTTCATTTGTTTTTACAGAACATCACTTCTGCGCTGAAAATCTAGCTACGATACCAGTCTATAACAATCCAGGAGTGATATCGTCTGACCATTGAAGTTCCTGCCTTCCCAATCTCCTTGTGCTCTTTCTGCGATACCATTCTTCTACAGTTTTTGCTCCTAGTTATAGTGAGCGCCGAGAGTAATAATGGAGTGTCACTTACGTATTTATATTATTTTTAACACCGCACCTGCAGGCAAATTGCACGCGCGTAATTGCAAAGTACAATACTGAACGGAGAGTAGCTGCCAGATGCTGGCGCAGTGCACCCAAAAGGAGCTCAGACGAGCGTTGAATTCTTTACACCACTCCATCATTACTCTTGGTGCTGACTATATTATGGTTAGCGATGTAAGCCGCGATCCATCTGCAGAGAGGGAGGCATACGACTCCCATAACAGAAGCGACAAAGAAGCCGACATGGAGGAAGAAAAAGAATTAAAAAAAAATAATTAAATTATTTATTTTATCTGCTAACAAATAACAATTTTAGTGTAGCAAAATTAAAAGGTAGCATCACGCTCTAACGCTAAAAAAACCAGAGGGGATCGAGTGTAAGGTAAGAATGCTCCACGAGCTGACACAGTGTTCCCAAAAAATGCACAGACAAAACGTTAATAATTTACACTATTATTATAGTCCGTGGACTAATCGCTTGCAAAGGGTTACGGTACGAAATGCAAATTTACTAGAAGTTATTATAGCAATTAGAGCAAATATGTGATCTAATTCTAATTTTTAGACCTTTAGCTGCAAGCGATTAGTCCGCCGATTATACTCTTGCATCAGTATATAGCCTCATCACTAAACCTCTGATTTCAAGGGGTCTGTCAACTGGTTCCTCAAATTAGTGAGTTGACGCCGTCGTTTACGGGATAGGATACAATGGGTTATACAAATTACTAAATTAGTAAAAATAAGTGAAATAAAAGCAAAGAGCAAAGTCAAATATCAGCTAATAATAAAGTAGCTGATATTTGACTCATTGGTTCATTGTATGCAGCTGTGCACGATAAAGTGCGATGAGTTGTGATATAGCATGAGAATCGAACCTAAATATAGTCAATAACATAACAATAGTTTTATTTTGTATTTTGCTCCCCAGGGGTTCCCTTTTCAGCATAAATAGACTTAATTAACGTTGTATTTTTCATTTTATCTAGTAAAATTGGCTGGAATCGATTGTGCTTGTTTTTTGGTTTGAAAGTATGTAACTTTATTTCGAGCCTTCTTTTCGGAAGGGGTTATTTTGAAACTTTATATAGTCTATAGTCCATAGCAAAAGAGACTGCAGTGAGCCGGGTTGTTCAAGTTTTCGAACAGCTGTATAGTCAAATTCAAAAGTAATGAGGCCGTGTATGCTGCCTGCGTATTTCGCCATTTTTAACACTGCGCCTGCTGGCATTCTACGCGCGCGATATCAGCACATTGCAAACTTGCGTTGGCACTGCCTTACTCAGTTAAAATATTGTAACACTCCTGCTTATTAACACGGCCGTATTATTTTTGAATCCGAATATATAGCCTTATTGAAAACTTACAAAGTTGTAGGTATCTTCATCCCAGATCCAACGAGTTTCCAGTTTGATGAAGTGCGAGATGTAGTACTGAAGTGACCTTGTTAGAGGAAAACTAATATAATCCAATAAAAAGTAAACCAGTTTTGGAATAATCACAGAAACCTGTTTTTATATTTTTGTTCAGAATAACAAAATTTTGAGTAGACCGTACCTTTAACATGGTCTTATAAAACACCCCTTCCATAGGTTTTACGCATCTTTTCTCATTTGTATTGTATAGCCTATGGTAAATAAACTCGAATTCGTTTGTGATCCACAATTCTGTCAGATTTTGAAGGCCGCGGTTTCTAATTCAGCATACCGTAGTTTTATATATATCACTCGATAGGTAGCCTGCTTCTGCGTGGTATACCTTGATCGGCTTATATTCTGTCAAAGGAAGTAGATTGAAAGATACTGAAATGAAAACTTGCAAATAAGTAGCAAATTGATCAATTTTAAAAAGTTTTTGCATAGTTAGTGCCGAGAGTAATAATGGAGTGTCACTTGCGTATATATAGAATTTTTAACACCGCGCCTGCAGGCAAATTGCACGCGCAGACTTGCAAATTGAAGGGATACCATATTGAAGGGAGAGTAGCCGCCAAATGCTGGCGCGGTGCTCGCAAAGGGGGCTCAGACGTGCCAGACTCTAAATATGAAGGCCCGGCCGGGGCCGTCCATTTCCCACCGATGGTTCAGCCAAAGCCAAATACTTCCAAAGTGGGAGACTCTATCGGCATAATTTGGTTACTTTTGCAAGCATTGTAGTAGAAATAATAGATTTTTGAAGAAAAAATTACCACAAATTTCCAGTCGGTTGGAGCCTACATTTAGTTAGATTTATCGTTACAACCAACCAAAACTTAAAAATGTTGTGCCCCAAAATTCGCTACCTTGGTTGTATATCTATTGATTACATTCATCAGGGGTAATCACGGACGGCCCGAGCCCGGCCCAGTTTCGTGCCTGGCCTGGGTTATACATTGACATTTTGGCACTGCACTGCACTGCACTGGCAAAGAGGCCAAATTTATGACATTTTGAAAATTTTCTTTTGATATGGTGTTTATTACCATTTGAACTCATAAAAATAGCAAAACTAAATGCTTAGGGGAGGATTTGAACCTTCGACCCCCGCTTCATAACCTGAGTCCACAATAATAATGACTTTTTGGCGTCATGTAGATTGTTCGGGACGGGCCGGCCAGGACCGTCTGATATCCATAAACAATAAATAACTTACAATGTTCTTGATAACTACTATCTGTTTCATTAAAACGCATATACCGATCAACTGAATCTTGCACAAAAGACACTATATCCTCTAAAAAATACAATTTATATTAAAAAGTGCTGAATGAAAACATACCCATATCCCTTTGTTCATCCGTTAAAGTTATATGAACAGGATGCTCGTTATAATATTTCGCTACTAGATATGAAGGGCCTAAAATATGTTTCTATAAATCACATTAATAAAACTGTCCGGAAAGAGAGTTAGGTTTCCAAAGCAGTAACCTGTGGTGCAACATTGCAAGGATATAACAATCACGAGGATGAAAACCTTTCTCTTAATATAGTCCATAACAAAAAAGACTGCAGTGGCGGTGTTATTTAAGGTTTCAAAAATCGCTCGTTCTTTGGCAAAATCGCTCACTGCAGTCTTTTGTTTGTTATAGACTATACCGAATATATTAATAAGGGGAAAAGTAACTATCGCCCCCCCCCCCTCCCACCAGGGCTATATTTAAGTACACCCTTGATAGGAATACCGTTAGAGTTTTAACATTTTTAATCGTTTTAATCGGGTTGGGCCCAACCCTCTTTTGAACGAAAACTTACGGTAATCAGTAGATCTCCCAACCGCTACTGCAGGAATAAACAGAAGGTAGAGATGGTTCATTGTAACTACTAAATTAACTATATTACATATTACATACAGCATTTACTCCACAATTTGCGACAAATGCTACGGTTGTTGTCGAAACAAGAAAAAAGAGTCCATATTATGAAATATGTAAGGAAAATTATCAACAATTGAATGCAGACTCTGAAGTTTACTAGATAAAGAGAACTATTAAGTACCGGCTCTCTTTTCATAGTAGAATATAGTTAGTTAATAAGTGTTAGTAATTAGCGGGTTCTTTAGCCTAGTGGTTAGAGCAGCGGTCTCTGAATCCGAGACGATCTGAGGCTGTGGGTTCGACTCCCCGTAGCTGCAGAAGGCTTGGGAAACCAGCAGCTTACTTATCCCATGTTTCG